>OMNV01013931.1:63047-93522 GCA_900303265.1 Brotula barbata
GGGGGGGGGGGGTAAACAGTTTGTTAAAGTCTCTCATCAGCTCCGTGTGGTGCGGTTCCTCCTGCCGTCAACCACTGGAAATAATTATCAAGAGGGATGACTGCCAGGTCAACTCGCTCTCTCTGTTCTTTTACACATACCCGCATATTTCAAGGTATATCAATTACTGTGGGAGGTATTGTATCTAATATTTATTAGTCAATCTCTTTGTACAGTGGTTACCCAAATCTTTTATTTTGTTAGACTTTTGGCCATATTGTATAGATGACGAACTGTACCAGAATGCACATGTGTGTCTAATAAATATATTTTGTTCATTATATTGCTATGATCTCATCTTTTTTTTTGTTTATGTTTTGTAATGTCTCCCATCCGTCTCTTGTCACCATTTCATTCACAAAGGAAAACATTTGTAATTTCAAAGCGACCTTTTATTGGAGATTAAAGTGGCGTGAGTCACTCGTGGTGATGACAACAGTTTGTCACAGTTTAGATAACATGCCATGTGAAACTGATATACAGGAGAAGATGCTACAAATCAAGCTTTTGTCATGAAGAGTGATGTCATGTAATCTTTTAAAAGCAAATTCAAGCTCTTAGGAAATTCTTTATCTTTATTTGTCAAGCTTTAAAAGCTTTGTCATTGTTTGTCAAGTACCACTGGCCAGCAGATCAACGGGTGACCGTAAAATAAAACAAAATGGGAAAAAAAACCATCTGTGTTGCCAGAGTGATCGATTATAAATGTTGGAAATTGAGTAATGATTCTGCTTGATTTGATGCATTAATAATAAAAATCACATGAAGGACCAGTTTATAATCTGGTGCTAAGATACAGTCGACTACGGACTCACTACACGTTCAGTTCCTCTTTAAGCGGCTGTGATCAATCCCTGCGGACTGATGGCCTCTTTAATATTCACAGTCGTGTTTGTTACTGTTCTGACACATTAGGGTGCAGATTTCACATGTTCTCTGTTGGCTGAATGTACATTGGTACGTATGTATATGTTATGCCATTGTAATCACTGATGTCATAACAACAGTTTTCTATCAATACTTATTGAAAAATGCCCAGTTTTGGGTAGTGGCCAGATGTGAAACATGCTTTAAAACACGCTTTAAAGTCGCTGCTGCTCGGTGTTGAATTCCCCTTTAAGTGAGGATGATATAGAACATATAAAAAAAAAATTGTATTTCACATCTGAACTAGATGATAGTACATAGCTCCTAGTTAAATGGTACCCATTTGTACCATTCTGCTGCGGTTTTCTCCCCTACAGCTTTAACCCCAGACAGGGAATTCAGCGTGACAGTTGTAATGTGAGTCGCAGAGATGAAAGAATTCAGCTTCTGCCCTGTCCTTTTTCCTCGCGTCTTCGTGTTTAAAAGACATTTGCTTTGAGAACCAAGGCACCTGTTGTACATCAGGGATACTTCAAACATCAGAACTCTGCTGCTCTGCGGCCCCGGGACACAGGAAGAGAGTAGACAGGCAGCGAACTGACAGGCACACCGAACCTGTTAAAGCACTTGACTTCACCGCGTGATGACAAATGACGCGACGTGCGACAGGCAAAAGACCATTTATTGTGTAAGTACACTATTAATGAGGTTAAAGAATACTACTAGAATAAAGGAAAAAAGTGGAAACTATAGCATGTATGAACAGATGTGAAGTCTCACATCTGTTTGTGTTAACATAATGGGTTGACTGGGTGCAGCAGTAAAATATGCCTGGCACACACACTACATAGGTAGAGGTTTTTCAAAGTTTCTCCTTCGATACGTTAGGAACAAGTCCGTTTCCAAACACTGACCTGTTATTAAACTCAGCTGGTTGGTATAGGCGAGCACGTCACGAACACCGTGCCAACAAGAACGCTGAAATACAGCCGTGACATCACTCTTTTTTTTTTTTTCTTTTTTACAACCAACCATCACTATTAATCATCATATAAAATCACGGTGAAGTCAAGCAGGCTGAGGAGTTGTTTTGTGAGTAGAATTTCTCTTTGGTACGTCTGCTTTTAACACAGGTGTTTCTACTCATTAGCTGCTGTAAAATAAAAGCCCGTGTTTGGGAGATTCGTCCAGTCCACCTATCAGTCCAAGGCATCTTGAGAATATCAGAGGGAATGGGGAGCAAAGGTGTGGAAACTAAAAGGAACACGCTTTGGCAATGAGCCAGCGTCTCTGGCCGACCCGCCGGCTATATTCATCCCTGCTGCTTCGTGCCGTTCTGTTCCTCTTTCTCTTTGTTGGCCTGTTTCTGTCTGTCTTCGTCTACATCCAGGTTCTCCCTCCCCTGCTCCGGGAATCAAACGTTCATCTTCCCTCTCAGGATTTGGAGTCAGGGTTAACTTCTTGGAGAAATACTCTCTCCGTGTCTAACACCGATAACAGATTTTCGGCATTGTGTAAGTGCAAGTGTACAGGTGCGGAGTACTCTTGCGGGTTGGATCATTTGTAAAAATTTTGTTCTGTTAGTGATTGGAAAATTACACAATCGTAGGATCAATTCCCTCCACTTATGAGATCAGACCCCCCTGTTTTGGTTTGCGCGCTATGGGATACGAATAATTGGCTACTGCTTCAGGAGCTGTTAACTGATTTCATTCCAACATTCACTGACAATGGGATTTCAATTAGTATTCCCAGTGGAAGGAATTTGTCTTGGAATAGGCATAATCAAAACAACTGGATTAGTGTCTGCATATGGATTCACTTTTACCATCTGGGACTGTCTACCAACTTTTATTGAAAAGTAGAGGATAAAACTGTGCCGTTGAACTGGAGCTGAATTAGATTAACACATGAAAGTCAAACAGTTGATTGATTTGCATTAAGTAAAGAAATTGGTGATCTTTTATATAGTTATTTGAATGCAGAACCACATTTCCAGGAATCAGAGGCCTTAGTTTTGGCCTTACATCTCATAATCCTAATCATATAAAAATGGTTTGAGGACATTTTAATATGCTTTTGCTGCACGTCCTCAGCAAATCATAACACGCCATATGTTGAAACTTTGAAGTCCGTCCGCGGCACAGCGGTTGTTCTCATTGTTTCTTATTTGCGTAGGGAACCCTGACACAAAGCAGAAACATGTCTACAATCTAACCTCAGACTATTCCCCAAATGTCGCACATTGTCCTACAATAAGTCTGAGCAGTGATTCATCTTAATGGAAAGATTGTATCCTTGTTGTGTTTGTAAAGGGAATCCAAACTAAACAATGTTTCAGCTAAGAGCAGGACTCAGCAGTAATTACATTTGGAAGTCAGGGCTAAAGTGCAAATACAGACTGAAACAATGCACCTCTTGTTTGTTGAAGAACATTGTTTCTTCCCTTTTATTTATTTATTTGCTTGTTTATTTTTAACACTGCGCTTTGTGGCTTTCTGCCACTTTCCAAGAAATCCCTAAAAATGTTTACAGTGGGGTGTGTGTGGTCAGTTTGTCCTGTGTATTTAAGAGGTGTCTGGCACTAGTGATAAGCAAATGAACCCTCGTAAACTTCCCAACTCGTTCCCAACTTATCCAACAGCGGTGCTTTGTTAGATCCTCAGGACACCCTGCACGATACGTGAGGCAAGGGGATCGAACTAGGCATCCATAATGGACGAATTGTCTGTGTCAAGCTGAGTGAGGCTTCGTTTGCCCACCACTTGTCAACACCGTCGCCTCAGAGCGAGAGGGTTAGTTAGCTTTAGTGTTTTCACACTCCAAAGACATGCAAGTTTTGAAATCCCTTGTATCAGTCTAAATCGATGATGAAGTTGCGATCCTTGTTTGACTGCTGTTAAACTAACACTCCGTTTGCTTCTCCTCATGCTGCACTGAGGTTCTTAGGCAGATACTGGAACACAGTGGTGCGATGCTGTTTAATGTCCTCATAATGAACTCTGCTGCCGTGCTGGAACCACATGCCCCAGGCATGTGGTTCCTTTGGCAGTCAGGCAAAACCACAGTTAAGAGCTCCGTGGCTGTGTTAGTGAAAGATCCTCTCCCCCTTCCTAAAAGCAGACCCATCCCCATTCATCCCAGCCACTCCCTGGACTGGACCAGCAGTCGTGGGAGGCCAGGACTCCAGGCCTTGAAGGCAGGATGAACACAATGATTAACATGTTTTCCAGACCCCTTGTTTTTATGACCTTGACATTCAACAATTTTCTCATGACAAGAAGTTAAAGTTTTGGCATGGCTGTGGTAATAACTCCCCTGGCCTGGTGAGAATCTAAGATCCCACAGTGGAGTAGTGAGAGGAGGATCTAGAGGCAAGAATGTCTGTCTGGCCGCGCAGTGAGAGATGTAGGCAGAGGGATGGAGAGGAAGGAATCGGAGACATCAAGGGAAAGGGAGAGGCACAAAGTCATGGAGGATGAGGTAACGATGGGCAGTGAGACGTCTGGGGAATAGAAGAAATAAAGGGAGATGTGATAGAAGGAAACAGAGCGAGGAAGCAAAAGGTCACAGGGTCGCAGAGTGGGAGACAAAGAAGAGTTCGAGGACGGCAAAGTAGTTAGAAAACGTGGAGAGATTTGTCTCTGCCTTTTACTCCCAATAGCTTTAACAGAGAAAAACATGTCTCGCATCTCGGCCTCGGCACACGGCGAGGCAGCACTCCCTGTTCTGTTCTGTTCTGTTGTAGCTTTGTTGAAGGAACGTTCCCCGGAGCAGGACTTGAAAAGCTCTCGTGCGGTGCCTCCTAGTCTCCTCGGGAGCACCGTTGATATCAGGATGTATGAAATTCCGATTGCTGACAACAATTAGATGAGTCAAATCTGTCTCCTCTTTCAAGCTCTTATTGTGTTGACTAATGTTTTCGTGACTCATTCATTTGCTTGACGTATAGTACAGTCTGTTATCTGTCCCGATGTGGCTGAAGTCAAGCCTACAGATTTGCACGTGTTGATAATGCGGTGTTGTTTAATTCAAAGCAGGGCAGTTGTTGATGAATGAGTCACCCAGGTAAATATGATGAATTCAATGGGCGTAAATAGGCAGTTTTTCCACTACGCCCCGAGTTTCCTCTGCTTTGTCATCTACATGGGTGTGGGCTCCAGGACTGCTTACGGTATTGTATATGCTGCGTCAGGATTGTGTTGTGTTGCATGTACATTTTCTGTTGATGATGTTCACGTGTTTTAAAAGGTATGCACAAAGGGAACTGATCATTGAAGGCCGGGAGGATCTGTTTGAGGCCCAGGTGCTCGTACGTTGAAAGCAGGTATGGCGCAACCCCAGTCCGTGCTGTGAAAACAATTTTATTTGATAAACTAAACTCAATTCTCTCCCCTCACCGGGGTTTGGGGTGAAGGGTTGGCCAGTCTGTGGGCCTCTTGTTGGGATTAGGTATAATGGTCCAGGTTATGGACTCAAAAGTCACTTCCTGACTCGGATGAGGCGCCCTGCTGCCAGTGATGCAGATGATGGACTGTTCTTTGTCCTCAAAGAGATATGTTTTGTTATTCAATTATCCGTCCATGACGAGCGTTTTCCTGTTTACTGTGCTCAGTCTGCAGTATCCCAAACGTGCCTACTTACTTCCTCTTTTTAATTTAAGTTCATTCATCGCAGAACCGCCCAGTAAAAATCATTTTTGTTTTACGGCTATAGATTCGGGTGCATGTCTTGACAGGAGGGTGTGAAAAAATGGATGCTGTCTTCACTCCCAGTGTTTGCTGCTTTACAATCTCACCCCTCTCACTGAAGGCTTGACCCGGCCATTTTCTATTCTGTGTGGTCTCCACATCTTTCTGTCATCTCTCTCTCTCTCTCTCTGCTCCTGTCTCCCTATCTCCCTCAATCCATATCTCCTCTCCCTCCCTCCCTCTCTCTCTATCTCCAGCTGATGTCAACCACCTGTCTGCGTGGGACCTCCCAGGCCCATCCTCTGTCTGTTAGCAGCATGCCATGTTCAGTGTGTGAGCAGAGCTGCGCTGAAAGATATAATGACTACTTTCCAGTGTGTTTGCATGCATGTTTGTGTGTGTATGTGACCCACAGCGGGGATGTATGTGAAATGATATTTACTATGGTTCTGCATGCGTGGTCTTAACAAGAGAATCCATCTGAGAGAGCAGCTTCTTACAGAATCATCCTCCCCCAACGGCTCAGGATCATCATTTATCCTCAAGCTTTAACTTAAACAAAACTTGTCGACAGATAAAACCGATAGTCTGACGACAGGCTTGGAGAAAACCGCTCGTGAAGCCCTTGAATTGCTCCTGACCAGTAGATTAATGACCCCCTCTGGCTGTAAGAGGAATGAATTTATACTGTAACGCATCAAATCAGCTCACTGTGCCGGAGACCAATCTGTTACAACGAGCCAGAGACTCATCATCCTGCGTACTGTGCATTCCACAATAGGCATAATCCCAATAAGTGAATGGTTAGTGGCAGCTTCACTTGTATCCTTGGGGCTAAGGCGTGTGTGTGTTTGATGCGTATCCAAGACAAACACATGTGCGCGTAGACTCGTGTGGTGCGTGCATGCAAACACACACACACAACCCACATTCCTCCAATACGGAGTGTTTTATGTAATTTTGTTCTTGTGCTATGTTATCTTTTTTGTTTACATGATTTTGACAATTTGTGTCACTAAAAATTCCTGTAACCAAGTACCTGTGACGCGTTAGGATTTCACGCGTTATTTCAGGCTTTGTATGCATGTAGGTAGTAATGAGAGCGACATTCATGCCTAGACACGCTCTTGGTAACCTACCAATCAAGATGAGAAGGAAAGGAAGAGTGCGATGTCATCACATCGACCTTATCATACACATATACACACACGCACGCATGCATAAAAACAGGGCCAGGGAGAGAAAAGTAGTATTCCTCGTGTTCGACGGTCACTGTGTCTATGCTCTACGACCACAAGTGTGTAAAAACCATCTCGGGTCATTTGTGATTTATCTGCTGCTGTGTTTTTGGGCTGTGTGCACAGGCATGAGGGCCATAGCTGAAAGTCATGGAGGCATTTAAACGGAATGAGCAGGCATGTTGGCACATTTAGTTGTCATTTTTGAAACACTTGCGCTCTCACGCTCAGACGGAGGTACAGACATAGGCTGACACTTCCCTTTGATGGACCACCTGTCGAACTCGGATTCTCAGCTTGCGTAACAGTCATGGATTTGGTTGTCGGAGATTTGGGAAAATCCCAGTATATACGGGACAGGATTATCCCATGATTTTTACAGTGCAAAGGAGTTGGAAACCATATGGAGCCCGGACAATGGAATTCTGGTCATGTTTAAGAAAAAAAAAAATCCAGTCTAAATCCAGTAACTTAGAAATGTCAAACAATGTTAGCGGTGATTTCTATTGAATAAATGTGTTTTTAAACATTGGGGGGAAGTTGTTGTGAGAGGAAATCTCAACAAGAATCACTTGAGAATCAAAAGCGAAGAGTGACATCATGTTTCCATCTTTTCCATTCTGTTGCTCGTGCTCCTCTCGACATGGTTCGCGATCCTGACCTGCGGTGACCTCCAGATGCCCATTTTCCCTCCCAAACACAGATGTAACCCCGTAGCCCTGACCTTTTACCTCACACACTGATTCCCGACGGAGCAAACCAGCTGGCTCATTTTACACCACAGGTTTTTGCCCCAGTCTGAGCGCTGACCTGTGCAAGACTAAACCTGCGCAATGACCCCCTTGCTTTTACTGAAACAGGGTAGGCTGCTTGCTACTTAACAATCAGTTTTTTTAGTATATTCATTTTTTCCCCATTTTTTTTATTTTCAAAGTTCCCTTGTAAAACATGCAACTCTCCCTTTTGTCTGTGAGAAAATGTTCTCTGTCCGGAAGCAATGCTAATTAAATAGAGCAGTGTGTTACGGTTTGACGTGGTAATCAATAATTGACAAACATGTCACTCAACTGCAGCGGAAATGATGCAATGTTGACAGGACGCTACAGACACGAAGTTGACAAATGTACCCATCTCTCTGCTGTTTGTACACGTTATGTCAGGGAAGCATGAAAGAAACGAGGGGGAAATGACGCTCGCAACATCTGTAAAACGTGCAGAACAGCAGCGATAATGCAGAAAAGGATGAAGATGATGAGGATGATGATAATTCCAGGTTGGTACAGCATTTGGTCCGTTTAACTTCTATGACCTGATATGAAATTTAAATATATGCAGTATATAAACTTGATTTTGATGTTTTGCTGCCATCTAGCACTGTTGATTTTTGTCCCTGTCTGGACAGCATTGGTGGTCCTGGTGTTACAGCACATCTGGTGATTGATGATCCGCTCAGTGTTGTCAGTGTTCTAATTGAACATAGGTGGGGAAATCTACAGCAGAAATGTATTTTGTATCTTGTATAGATAATTCAAATTGAATTCTGTACACCAGATCCAATAGATCAGTGCTCTGATTGTATTAGGTCAGCTGCAAGTAACCACGGCGACACCAATGATGCTTCGTCTTGCGTAAAATTGAGTGTTTGATATAAGCGTCAAACTATAAGTCATGACAACTGATGCACATTTGGCAGTGTGAGACTAGGCGTTTAAATACTACGTGTGATAGGAAATATTTGACGTCACAGCTCTTAAAAGACGTCTAGTCATCAGTATAGGACACAATTGAGACGATACTGTTGATCGTGGATCTCATCTCTGCATAATTTTTATCCATCTTAGTGGAGGAAAGCATCATTAATCACGCAACGTAGCACATTATATCACAGATTTGATGACTTATCTAGTAGTAAATAGCATTAGCATTCAATGTAAACACCGACAACGGATTTATCAAGCTTTAGTATGACTTTAAGGGCTGGTTTAGCGTTGTTTGGAGTATTTTTCAGGCCCTTGGATTAAATTGACCATCCAGCTGTGCTACGCACCCCACAGGTGTCATATACAACACTCTGCAGTCTAGACAGCTCCCATTTAAGTGTGGCTCTCCATCCTGTCGTAGTCTAAGCGATAAGAATTTCACAGATTTGCATGGTGGCATTATCTCACGTATCCGTTAGAAAGAAACAATCCCCAAATCTGTTTGTCATCCTGTTTAAATAACAACAGAATGACTGTATGAGAACATACTGTACATGTATATGTAAATGTGTATACCTACCTGCATGGCATGAACTCTCTCTCTCCCTCAAACACACACACGCACACACACGCACACAGACACACACACACACACACACACACACTAGTGTTCACCTAGGGAAAGCTGTAATTCAGCTTCAAAGGGAAACCTGAGAGGGGTCATGAATAATCACAGACATCTTTGTCTGTGGGGGAAAACAGCACTGTCCATCTGCCCGCCACGCACACACACACACACACACACACACACACACATACACACACACACACACATTGGTTTATATGGTTAAAACCGTTTTTAGTGATGCCACTGGGTGCTCTTGAAGTTTGAGCGATATATCAAATATGAACACTCTCTTTTTAAGAGTGTGTGTGCCGTATCTGGTGCTAACCACATGGACAAAGTGCATGCTGGGTGTCATGTAGGATATATGACCAGACTGCTGCAGCTTTCTCTTTCCACTTCCTCTGTGGACCAACAGAGAGGTGATGAAAATGTAGTCAGCTCCCCTCCAGCACACACTGGCAGCAAAATTGAAGCTCGTAAACAATTTAAAAAATTTGGTTTTGTACAGACCGGACCGCATTTTCTCCTGAGAGAGCTTTACTCCCTGGCTTTTGCTCAAAGTTTGGATAAGTTTGCTTATCCAACACAGATGTGTAGCCACACAATGCCGGAGATGCAGACAATGTGCACGTGTGTGTGTGTGTGAGAGAGATGGAGCGAGTGAGACAGAGGGAAGTGGACGAACAGAGAAAAGATAAGCTGGCTTGCCACTTGTGATTTTGAATTTTGAAAAAAAGATTCACTCTGAAACTTGACTTTTTGCATTCCACAAACATATTTCCCACAGATGTAGTGTGATCAAAGCACACAATAGGCCCAATGTGGCCAAGCGCAGCTGCCGTACCTATAGGAATCGATGTTTACGTGGTGTGTTTGTCTCCATGCATAAATGTTGGTTCGCAGTGACATTCCTTCCCTGTCAAAGCCCGAAAGGAATTCCTGGTAGGAGTGGCAGGCATGAGGTCTGTGTTTAGCACACATGCTTACACACGCACGCACACTTAGATAGATAGCGTTGACTATATACATTTGATCAATTGCACATAGGAGTACCAGGCCCCACCCAGATGTAAGGATACCCTCAGCCACATACTGGACATTGGAGCTCATCAAAATCTACAACTCTTTTGAGGGTTGTGTAACATGAGAGAGAGAGCAAGTGAGAGAGACAGAAGGAGAGAGACGGAGAGAGAGAAACCTGATGTCCCAGGAGTTTTCTCAACAGTGAACTGGTTCCATTGAAGTTTGGAGAACCCCTGCTTTCTAGTCCTCACCTCTCGCCTCTCCCCCCTCCTGCCCCCCCGCCTCCCGTCTCCTCCATCAATGGCTACCTTGCAAACCTCAACAGGATCACTTAGTACTTAGTCATCACTCCAAATTTTCTTAATATCTCCTGAGTGCCGCAGAGTTTTCTCCCACAGACCGGCTGCTGCTGCTGCTGCTGCTGCTGCTGAGGCTGCTGAGTCCTGTCTCAATTTAGAGACTCCACTTTCACTTAATGACAGGTATAGAGAAACCTTCAGTGTCATTTCTGGAAGAAACTGTACGCTTTCTTTCTGTGTTGTGCCAAGTTTCTATTTCTGTCCTGTATCCACACACGTGCACACACAAACAATACACACATACCACGATAATTACAGCTTTAAAGGAGCAACACGAAACTTACCGCCCTGTTAATGTTCCTTCTCTTAGCTCTCCTTTGAGTGAAAACGTCCAGACAAAGTCTGATATATTCCAACTCACTCTCCTCTCTCCGGGCCGAATTATCCCAAACTCCAAATCCCGCTCCTGCTTTTAAAGCTGTGAATCCAGGTCTTGGGCCATCCACTTCTGTCTGTCTCCCTCCCACACTCTTTGGGAAATGGATTGTTCTAAAAGTTAGTAAGTGGAGTCCCAAAGCTACTCCCACCCTCCTGCTTGGCTTGCTGCAGGTCCTAGTGCCTACCCTTTCCACGTGCGCCTGTAAAAAAAACAAAAAACAGTCAGCTGCTCATAATTTACACCTAACCTCTCTCCTTCCGTTCACCTTTCCATCCACGTTTGTTCTTTTACAGCAAAGGCTGGACATAAAGCAACGATTCACCTTCTTTTTACCCGAGTCTGAACTTCATCAAGTAGCAATGTCAGCTTTATCCTACGCAGTGAAAGCGTCCCAAGATTGCCATTGTTATGAGACACCTGAGTCATTAGTATCCAGGCATAATACACTTGGATATGGAATGAGGCGACGTGCCTCAGCGATGTGCGTGGTGGATTCACCCCGTCTCTTTGTACGTGGTTAAATAGCTTGATAATCGTTTTACAAATCTAGCACATTGCAATATTCTAGTAGCAAACATTGTGAAGATGCACCTGGCATTGCAATACAAATATCTAAGATGCGTGGCGTTCAATGACATCAATGGGTTTCAACAACAGAACTTTGATGGTCTGTTGCGATCAGGAATCCATCCCTGCTACTTGTCAATGGCAAATGGAGGCAAATGGGAAATAGAGCAGCAAGAAGAGCCAAACTATGCAACTATGATATCCCCTCGCCCTGGGTAGAGGCCAGCCACACCCTGCATTCAGCAGGGCCTCCAGGCTGCAGTATCACAACAGTCACTCTCCCTGACATTTCTCGTTCACTCTCTCCCTCTCTTGTTTACGCATCTTTATTTTCCTGTCTCTTCGTCATGTCTTCTCACCCTCTTTTCTGGCTCTGTGCATTTCTCCCTTTACCGTCTTCTCTGACCTGAACCGTATCGCTGTCAGAGCCCCTGGCGCTGAGCAGACAGACATCCCACCCCTACGCTCCGGCAGAGAGAGAGGCAAAGAAAGAGAAGAGCGAGAGAAAGGAAGGATTGTGTGTCAGTGTCGTCCTTCTCTGGATGAAAATGGAATTCCTCGGGCCTAAGTGAGGCTGATGGAGTTTTGGTGTTAATGTAAGAAGTTTATGGCTTGTTAATGAGCCCTGAAAGAACTAACACAGGTGATAACTCGAGAGGTTCTCCCTGCACTCAAGAGTTTGGACCCCCGGCGATGAGTTCAGACCACGAGTCGGCATTCCCCTAAAGCCGGCGGAGCTCTGTGTGAGGCTGTCTGTGTTGAGGTATATTTGACATTTTTTGATGTGGATGCATGTGTGTCTGTGATAAATGTGTTCTTTCCCTTTGCATATAGCTGAGTGTGTGCGTGTGTGTGTGTGTGTGTGTGTGCGCTGCGACGCTGAGCCTGTCAAAATTGCCTCGGCCCTTGTTATCAAGGCCGAGTCTGAAAGGGGAAACCCCAGACGGTGATCTTTGAACCCACACCCCACTCCGAGTTGGTTAAGGGTGAGAAGAGTGAGGGGGGGGGGAAACACTTTGAGCTGGGAGGGTAGAGAGAAGGTCAAGAGTGCAGGAATATCCTCATATTTCAGGCATTCTGACACTAGGATTGACTCTTTCGGCTGATGTGTGTGTGTGTGTGTGTGTGTGTGTGTGTACGTGTTCCTGACCTTGTTCCAGGCCTAAAACTAAATGCATGTTATTTAAAAACAGCATTGTGCTTTTTTCAGCATGATCAGGTTTCTGAACCCTGGGGGATTCGTCTAAGTTGAATGGTTTAAGACGAACGGCTGACAGTTGCTGCGGTTTTATATCGTAAGCCTGCATTTGGCGCATTTCTCACATGGGACTGCAATTCACAACGTGTGAATCTGAGAGATGTGGCTGTTCTTAACACCGATAAGCGCGTCGTGTTTTGTGCACAGCGCCCATACGGTCCCATTCCCACGGAACATGGAAACAAGCATCTTTGCGATTGCGTCAGTGCAGATTAATTCGGTCTAATAAAGTCTGCAATGCATTTGCACGGGTTTGTTTCTGTTATAAGCGGGATGAGTCAGAACCCCGTCGAAATGTGTGGCCTTCAATTTACAGCTCTATAAATTTCTACAAATTCCTGCAAAGGCCTGAAAAGCGGTCTGAGGATCCTCGTGTTAATGCTGCAGCATAAAAACTTCATCAGAGCACTTAACGGCAGGCGAATCCTCATCCGCACCGCACATATATCTCAATGAAGTGAAGCAGTCGGACAGGTTTCCAATTTGGCAGAGCCACGCAGTTCCGGGAAATAGTGGCCCGCACACACTCACACACACACATGCACACACACGACGTCAGACCTGTGAGTTTCTGTATCTTCTTTTTTGGCCTGTGGAGAATGAAGTGAAGCTGCTATGCGCTGGTATACCAGGTTATGTGGCACGCCTCTGATATGTAAAGCAATTTGCTATCACCTGACAGTGATGTTCATCATGTTCTGTTTTTTTACATTTCAGTTATATATCATCATTTACATTTATGTACATGGTGGGGCAGAATTTAAGAAAATGTTCCAAATAAAAAGCATTACGTTGTAGCAGACTGAGAAATGACTGTATAGGATTATATGGGTGTGTTTTATGTCTATGTTTATTTTATTTAAGCAGATTAATTAACGAGTCCATCGTGTAACTGTGCCAGAATTTGCCATTCAGGCAAAATTTCATCTAAGCTCCCTTGCGGTTGATGGCCATAAAAAAAACATTGAAAAAGCACATACGCAGAAGAATTAGTAATATAGCTCCTATTTAATGCAGATGGGCATTATTCAAAGGACTTTGTATAATTTCAAAAAGACTTTTCACATTAATAATTGAGTATACTATGTAGGAAAGGCAAACCCCCTCACTTCTAGATGATTAAAAAAAATCCAGATTGCTAACCATTTTTATCTTTTTCATATCTCCTCTCAGCAGCCTGTTTTCTGTTGCCCTAGCTATTGTTTTATAACCACGTCTGCACTCATCAGAAAACCATAAAAATTGACTGAATTGAAGAAGACATTAAAATTCTCTTTATCTTACTTCTGGATTAATTTTCCAATTTAGCTTCCCCAGAACTAATCCTGATATATTTGGTGTTTTTGGAAACTTTTGTTCTTTCCACCAGAATTTAAATAAGACATTATGAAGATACACCCATACCTCAGAGTTTAAATGTAAACTAGTATGATGCCAAACATCCTCTTGCACTGTGTACGTGTACAACAAAGGTGACATATTTCCTCAACTTTAAGATTATGAGGAGCGAGAGCTACATTCTAATTTCTGCATAATGTCTGTGAAGTTTCTTGATAATTTCTTCATAATGTAAGACAAAGCACAGGGAAAGAGCTGATAGAACTGCAAGGAAAGGGCACTGGGAAAAAGACATCATTTTGATAAAAACGGATCCCTCAGAATGAATCAACAAATGCACAACATAAAGTTTGTTCTGGCCTTTTGAGACACAAACCACTCTGCATCAGGACATGTTTCTTTTCTTTTTTTTCAAAGGTACCGGTCAGACTTCACTCCATTATTGATGACGCATCTCCCTGACATTCTCCTTATCATTCATCTTTCTGTTCTTTGATGGCGAGTGAAAACCTCGGCTAAAGAATCGCTCATTGATTAAAGTTTTGCGGCCCATTTATCCATACGTCACAGAGGAGCCGGATGAATGGGTTAATTTCACCTGCGCCTTTGTGACCATTGTGCATGGCTGTGCGTATGTGTGAGTGTGTGTGTGTGTGTGTGTGTGTGTGTTCCGAGTAAAATGAATGGCTATTCCTCCGTGCATTGTTGAATTAGAGGGTTCGTCCTCCTACACTCTCATCATGGCCTCGCGCTGACGCATCCCAGAAGCCTCTTCACTCATTGACTCTTCTGTCCCCTTCCTCCCACGGCCTCTCTATGCAGAATCCCGCTATTGTCCCACCAAGGACGGGCTGCGGTGTACACAGTCTAGCAAACAGCCAGGCTTGCACACACACACACACACACACACACACACACACACACACGCACACTGTTGTCAGTATGCAGCACGTACAGATGGACTCAGAACAAGAGCAGAGTGTACCTGAAGGTTTCAAAAAACGGAACTAAAATGTCTGCTTCTTCCCACCGTTTGTCCTTTGAGAAACCAAACACTCCACGAAGCCCTCAATCCTTATATGTGTTTGTATGTTCTTCTCTTACTGTTGTTCTGTGTGTGCGTGCAAGTGTGTGCGTGTGTGTTAACCTTTAGCCTCTCTCACCATTGTTTCAGTAACATGCCCCACTGCCACTGAAACCAGTTCCCATAGATTTGCACAAAATGTTGGATTTAGCAACATCTTGTGTTAGTTTCAGCTCTGGGGCGAAGCCAAAGCTTGAAGGATGAGGCCAAAACTGATGTAGGGCGCAGCGGGCGCTATCAAGGTGGACTCTGACATCCACTTGAAATATCACCGTCTGACAGCCGACTTGGACTTTGTTTGTTTATTTTCAACGTGATTTTTGAGTGTTTCTATATTTTCACACATCTCACCGTATTCTAGTTTCTAATGTATTGATTCGTTTCATTAAGGTTCTAGATGTATTTTAGTCTGAAAGAAAGATCTAAGTTAAATTGTCAGCATTATCATTATATGGTGTCTATACATTCAGGGCTGTTACCAGTATCTGAACAAGCCAGCTCTATAGCAAAGATCTTTAGCGGCTGGCTCTTTCTCACACACAGAGGGCATTGTGTCCTGTAATGGAACCCGGGCCCCGGGGTCCGTTCCTTCACAGCTCACAACTCATAGACACGTAGGCTTAGATCTCCCCTGCCTGGAAACACATTGTTGCGGTTGGATATCGTACCAAAGTGCATATATTTCCCATACTGCCTAATACAAGCAATAACAGACGGGAGCCAGTAATGGTTTTAATAAAGTCACATTAAACTGAGGCCGGTGCGTTTGATGCATGAAAGGCCATATATTTCCCATGCTGAGTGTCTACCAAAATGGACAGGCACCAGCTATGAGCAGGAAATCGCTTGGCTGTCATCCTCAGTCAAAGTCTGTATTGTGTTGTGGTCAACCTCCCAGTTATAATCAGGCAGTCGTGACTAGGACAGAATCAGGATGTTGGAACTTTTTCATAAATGCAACAAAAATACATACAATTTACATCAATCTTCTCCACAATCCACCTCCGTTTTGTCAGCTAGGCAATGTTTTTTTTCCAATTATACAGAAATTCCACAGATCTGAGCCACTGATTCTCTTTTGGAAATGATTTAAAACAAAAACACACCACTGTCTGCCTGGAGAAAGTTCTTCAGAGATGATCAATTCTGTGACTCACGTCCTACATCAGCACACGTCAGAGCATGTCCATTGATGTCTACTCACTGGTAATTATTTCCCCTCAATTTGTCCCAAGAATTTCTTCCATTTGCATGAATTCTTAGTCTGTGGTTATTATTGGGGCATAATTCACGACTGAGCAAGCATAAACGGATACTTTTGCCTTTGTGTCATGTCACGCCGCACCACGGAAAATCCAGATGTGACAACTGCCAAATTTAGATTGTGCGCTGGGTTTCCAGTTTGGTTTGAAAAAATCTACAATGCTGTATTAAAGCAGTGGCAAAATACTGAACTCAGTGTAATTACTTACAGTCTGACGTGTTATTGATCAATAGACCCACTTTTGTTACCTCCCATTGTCCTTTTCAATTATTTTGCGTTTCATTTTAATTGATCACAGACCCGTTAGATTAACTAATAGTCACTCTTGTGCTGCTGCTCAGTATTTTATACATATTTCATGCAGTAATCTGACTACAGAAACGTGTTATCTTCTATATTGCACTATTTGTCAAGTTTTCACATTTATTTGTATAGCCTAATATCACATACAGTGTCTCAAAGGGCTTCACAGGCCCACATAAAGACCGCCGTTCCCGACCCAGCCCACAGCCTTCTAAGAAGACAAGGAAAAACGCCCTAAAAAACCTAAACAGGAAGGAAAAAAGGAAGAGGGGCTATTCAGAGAGATCCATTCTCCTTATACAGCCAGGTGTGCAATAGGAACCACATGTGGGACAAATCAATTAAATACATAGACTGTCAATAACAATGTAACATGAAGATGAGGAGGACATAGAATTGGAGTCCTTAGGTCCCGGAGGTGTGGATTGGATGAAGTCCTGGTAGCAATGAGGCCCACGCATGCAAGGCCCATCCGAAGAGGTTCTGGGTTGAAAACGCTGCAGGTCAGGATAGTTGGTCCCGGAGCAGGGCCACATATCTGGAAGATGGAGACCTAGACAACTTGGAGAACTCACAAGAATTAGTGAAATGTGTGTGTAGGGGGAGAAGAAATAAACATTTGGGTGAAGGGGGAGGGGAGAAATATTGCACCCCATCCACACTACACTACTGCTGACTGACTGAAAGTGAGCTACGTCTAACCCAGACCTAGGCTAGCTAATCGCTCCTCTATACTACAGAGACTGTGTTCAACTTCCTGTATTAATGATCACAGTTAGAATGTAACGAGAATAAGTGGATTTTTAGATGAGATATAAAATTGTGAGACTGTCAGCCTCTTTGATTGCTGCGGACTGTTTGTTCCACATGAAGGGAGCATGTTAGGAGAAGGCTCTATTTCCGAAGGATTTGGTATGTTGGTCACATGGCAATCATGCATCATTGTCATGTCAACGCTTTAACACAAGGACACAATTGAGGTAAAATATAATATTTTATCATCACATTTTTCTTCATTTTCATGGTGTGAATATACAGTAGTTTTTGAGGATAAAAAGCAGACTCAGAGATTTTGAGGCTGAGTTGAAGAGATGAGGAGTCAGGGTGAGGCAGTCAAGGGTGAGAGAGCTGTAAAAGATTAAGGGGGAGGCAAGAGAGGTGAGGAGTCAGAGTGAGTTGCGAGGGGTGATGTAAAAAGAGACACCTATAGAAGAACAAAGCAGCAGCTGACTTGGCATTAGTTTGAGAAAACTCCACAGAGATCCTTTTAAAGGGTTAAACTGGGTCAACATGTACAACCACGTAAACACACACTGGCCCAAACAGCACCTGAGTGCTCAGCTGCCACGTCTCCCAGCACGTTGACACACAGTTGCTCCACTACCGGCGTGAAGTGTTGGAGGGCGACAGACATCACTCACAGACCGCCTCCGTTATCGGGGTGTGACATCATCTTTCCTGCTGCCATGGGATGATGATGGGATTATTCAACATTTGATCCTAAGCCAGTGATCCTATGTTATCATGCACATCAAGACAACAAAAAGAAATGGGAATAATCCGCTTTATGCATTTTTTTATCGCATTCTTATGACGCCTCGGAGATCCCAGGGTGTTTCCACCTCTGACTAATCTCTGGGTAGTTTTCCAAACCAGGTAGAGCCACGCGGGGTGCCTCAGGGATATTACCGTACATTTAAGGAATGCACAGGGGAGAAAGTTAGGTGTGATAGGCTCGTTAAAGTTCACACTCTTGAGGAAAAACCATTAACACCTCCACCGAGCTCTGGGCATGCCTCCACATCTCTAAACAGCAGATAAAACACTCCTCGTCTGTCAGATGGACGCAGCGTGACACATACAGGAACTTGACACAATTATCTTTATGAAAGGATGAGGCCTTCCATCCATTCATAGAGATCAGTGTGTCAAGTTCCTGTAATTTTAAAGGAGCATTCAGTCCTTTTTTTATTCTACTTTATTCAGCAGAAAGAAAACGTAGAGTATCTAAAAGAGCTAATATCTCACGATGAAATTTATTGCTATAAATTCAGCTTTCCTAAGTTAAAAAATTGAAAATAATCATAAGAAAAGTATATTTGGCAAAAAGTGGGGTTGTGGCCATTTTACCAATGTTTTTAATTTTTTTAATTTAGTAGAGTAAAAAGTAAAAATCAGGAGCTAAGTAGCTAAAGAGGGAGTGCAAAAGTTCATGAAAGGCATGTAAGAAATAAGAGAATATATTTGTGAATGCATGCATTTGAAGCTGCATTGTAGGATATTGATGTCTAAGAAATATAAGAAATCTTCCTCGTTCCTTGAAGAGGTTTGCCTGCTCTTTACAAGAGAGTTCCCTGGTGTTCCCATAAACCAACCTCCACACCCGAATGGTGGTGATCTGTACAAGGCTGAATAAAGAGTACACGTCCTCCATTTTCCTCATTATAATCGTATCATGTTGAATTATTACTCAGATATACAGTGTGTCCTTGATGAGTCTCATTTGTTGTTTTTCCTCACGAGTTAATGCTTGAATAAGACTTTATTCCTCAGCAAGGCCGAAGCAGCGCCAGTGGAGGTGTCAGTTTTGTGGTCAAACTGAACTCAGCAGGGAAAGGTCATAAAGGTCCTAAAAGCCTTGTGTGAGAATGTCATCACATAAAAGGTTCACATGAGCTTCCAGGACTGCTTTAATAGTAATAATAATAGTAATTAATAAGAATATATTTTGTGTGGCGGCTCAGTCATACAAAATTATTCAAGAAAACCAATGTGTTTTTACGTGAGGGTTTTATGAGTTTGTTGTCTGGTTCCTTTATCTGGAGCGGTCCTTTTTGTACCCTTAGACTAAAAGAAGTATGTCGGGGAGGAGGGGATTAGATGTGAAATACCAACATAACACACAACATGTAACGGGAATGAGCTCACCAGCCACACAGGACAGGGATGAATTGCGAAGGGACAAGCGTCCGTGTAGACACAGTTCACAGTAATGTTTGCATACACACAGCCAAATTAAAAGGCACATACTGCAGGTCAGCCCTGCCCAGACTAACACAGGGCTTCAAGACCATTTTTGTCATTTGTTTACGTCTAACTACAGCCCAGGCTTTACTGGAAATACTTTAGGCATAGACATGATATAAACAATATTGTAATAATAATATTAGTAACAGTAGAATTCCTTCGAATGTTCTGGTTGGATGCACTTGTTACTGCTGCTTGAGAAGTTTGTACTTGAATGATACTATAAATAAATGGGAACCCTCTCATTAAGCCATCTATTGAAAAAAAGCAAACTGAAAAAGCCGTGTCTCGTAGATTCATGACACTTAGCTTCAGATCGTTGTGACATTTGTCTGTAAGGTGAGCTCTGTTTTCAGCCTCTAATTTCAAATAGGCCAAGCTTTTTACAAGACTTGTTACACACATGAACACAGCAGGAGCCAAGCGGCCTGTGTGTGGCTGAGTAAAGTTGATATTTGAAAGACAGCAGGGCTGGTGCTGCCATCCAGGGCTTAGTCAGAACCATAACGAAAAACCCAGAACATGGGACACATCTGCTGCCACACAGTAGCTACTATCTCTGTCTAGAAAACAGCATCTGGTAAAGCTATCAATGCTACGCTGTGGAAGATGTGCAGAGAGAGAGGAGGTGAAATGGGAAGAGAAAGAGGTATGGAGTGGGAGATTCGTACGCTCTGAAACTGTCAGTAAGGAAGGTCTTTTCCAGACGATGATGCATCAAGTGGCAAGTGCGCCATGTGGTTGGGGTCAGACAGATGGCTCCGTTTGTTTGGAGCGGAGGAGCATCATGGAAAAAAACGCTGCTTTTCCAAAACTTCCAAGGTAGATCTTAAAAATGTCTTGAGAGGAAGAGCCAGTAAGTCAACAGCAGACTGACTCGTGGATCATGAAGACAACTTAGCCTATATATTTCACTTATGTTGAATTATTTATATACTTGGAACAATGCACATTAATGTCCCAAGAGATAATATACAGAAATCTACCAGCATTTGCTTTTCAGAGGATATTACAGACACTAGAGAAGATAAAGCAAAAAAAAAAAAAAAGTTTGAAGTGAAAGAATAATGTGCAGACCATGAGAGCAAAGGTCAACAGAGTTAATGAAGTTGGCTCCACATTTTGTGCCATAGATGATTATTGAAGCTTTGCTGTTTTTGAAGGCAGGGCTTCATTTTTATAAATCTGGAGACTTAAATTATTGCTATATTTCAGAGGTGGAGTTGGTAACATTTTGACATTATAACTGTGTCAGATCCATAAGTACACTAGAGTTTTCCCAGTGGAATTTAGTTTTCTATAAAAGGACGCAGGATGACCACTGCTATTTAGACACAAAGACATATTACTTCGTTTCTTTTTTGTTTTTAGTGAAATAAAGCAAAACAATGACATATTTCTATAATTGGTGTGATTTTGAACATGTTGAATAAAAGAGTCCTGTACTTAGTCTGTGATTTTGTCAGTTTTTGATAAATAAAAAGCGCCAAACAAGGTAAAAATAACCTCTAAGATTCATTCCAGAAAGTCTAGCCCAGTTTTCTAATCTTTGTTTCTGTGATTAGCATTGCCAAAATCCATTATTAATCACACACGCACAATTGTAGTCACCAAAATGTTCATACCATTACCGTCAGAATTCTGGAACGCAGACCTTACGTCAAAGTAGCACAATTAGATGAATACAATGTTAGTCACATCCTGACAAATTTACAGTACACCACTAAGAATTTTGGAATCAATGTTATTCATAAACTACTCATCCTTACCAATGCTTAACCCTTGAACTCCATCATTGAATAATTAGTGTCAGCCAGCCATTCAAGGAGAAATGACCGATAGAATGTTTTCTCTCATAACATGATGTCTGAATGCTAGCCTTTGAACGTCCGTCCCGAGAGCCATCGGCCACTTCTGCGTCCAAAGTGTTGCAAGGCAACGTTCAATACCTCATTCTTTGTAGTCCAACAATCTCACACCTTTGGCCTTCAGATGGCCAGATGGAGATAATGTGTCCACCTTCAGCCAACAAATACGCAGCATCCACATTCACTCCTGCACTTATCGGAGGCCAAGTGCAGGAAATTGGTGTCTAATTTTGAGCTTAGAGATCTGCAGAAACACAAAGCCAAGCGCAGAGATAAAAAGAGCGTTGACTCGTCTGACAAACGTTTTCTTTGAGCTCCATTGAATTTGGCACCTCATTTGACAGGGGGATTGCTTTGGACAGATGTTCCCTTCAAACATCTGCCTAGATTTCGTCTGAACTATTGGATGTACTCCTCTTTGGGTGGGAGAGGCCGGGTTTGACACTCGTGAGGTTTCTATACTCTTATGAGTATTAAGGGCGGGGTGGCAGAAAACACAGGGGTGGTAAAAGAAAGGATAAAGGGAGTTGTGAAAACATGGCTGGTGATGATGGACGTCGTTCTACAAATATCCATGCTGTCATTAAGCGGACTAAGTCGAAAAAACAGCAATCAGCGAATCGTAGCCATTTTATGTTTGTCTTTGTTTTTGGGAGTTTTGGAAGTTATTCACCCCATACATTCCATTTTACTCCATGATTAACTTAAGCACAATGGAGTGAAGCATGTAATTGATCCTAAATGATTGGAAATGGTGTGGAACCCAGACTCAAACCCTGTTCAATCTGGCCATTTAATCAGGAGTTCTCCAAACACACATATTTTCAGGAAGTTGGGTTTTATACGTCTGTAAAAAAAAAAAAAGGCATTTTCATTGAATTTCTCTGCCTGTGTGTGTGTATATGTGTGTGTGTGTGTGTAGCGCTGTTCTTGGGTGGTTAGAGTTTGGCAGACACACCCTGTCCTCTGTGCCAGACACTTCTCTAATCAACGCAGGTCAGTGGAGTTAAATGGCTGCTAGCTAAGCCTCTTTAACTGGGAAAAGATGTCGCGGCTTTACCCACCATCCAGAGCCCAGCGCCATCACTTCGCTCAAACATGGCGACTGTTTCATAATCATTTCATTATGGACCCCAAAGTGATTTCAATATCCTGTCTCTATGTAGTGTGGGTGGAGTTTCTTACTGTGTTACACTGAATGTTGCAGTAAGCATTTCCAGCCTGCATTTATGGCCAATCTTAACTTTCACAGTAATTGCTGCTGTGTTTTTCCACTCTGGTTTTGCCATAGGAAACATTCCTACTTGACCAAGACCTACAGTATGTGTGATTCTTTATGGTGTACAGTAGGGTGTTACATGCCATCGTTGTAAAGCTTGGCACGTCTAAAATGAACCAGTGCGAGCCCTTTAAGTGTGCAAAAAAGGTTTGAACATGGTAAAAACAAAAAAGAAAGAAAATCTGCCGTCCAAAAATATAACAATTTTATTTTTTCATGTGAATAAAAAAAGTATTTCTATTCCCAAGACATTGCGGCCCTGGTGAAACGTCTTCCATTTGCGTGAGTTCTGCCTTGAAAACGCAACCGCATGAACCCAGAACCACGTTAATGAATAACAATATTATAAAGTATGAATTGAGTTGATTTGCCATCTTTGTAGTGTTATGTTTGCCTTTGGCTCACACTCGCAACGTGTGTGTAGCAGCCAGCCTCGTCCAGCTGGTTCACTCACTGACGTTGAAGATGATCATTTGTTATAATAATTATTATCATTTGTTGTTATCTATCATTACTGTTACAGTGTACATGTGAAGGCAAGTATTAATGTTTTCACGCAATATTTTGTTTTTGCAGAGACAAAAAAAAGCATTTCCATTCCCACGACTCAGGCCGTTCACGTTAGATTCTAATCTTTAATATACTTGATTCTTGTCTTTGCATGTATTCTGTTAACACGATGCGGTGCTATGTCAGGGAATGGGAATGGAATTGCTGTTTTTTTTGTTTTTTTAAAAATCTTTTTCATGCATATTTTTTGGTGATGTATTTTTTCTTTTCATGGGCGCTCCAAACCTGAATGGAAGCTCAGCTATGTTTTTCAGCAATGGCTACCTCGTATGTGAGAAGAAAGGAGGTGGAATCTCCTCTTAATGGAGAAGGTACTGTGCACAAACCCGTGTACACACATTTAAGTCCACACACGGTATGATCCGGGCCTCCCAGTGGTCTGCTGAACTGAGCTCTCTTGGTGTTTAGTGGTGTCTGGTGGTGAGAGAGGGCCTCAGACCCATAAAGATGTCTCTTCCACTCCATTCATAAACCTATGACTGACTCACGCTTAACCCAGTGGGACCACACAGGACCAATTCTCAATCACCTCAGTACCACTCCGTATTATAACTCTACTGGCCATCATCAGTCCTCCACACATCTATTTCACCACAGTATTTTACCAGTGTAACATTCTGGTATATCAAGGTTACCGCTGGTCAAACCTTCATCTGATCGCCTTTTGGACAGCAATGTTGAATCCCAAACATCCAAATCTAGACGACGTACACATCTATCTTACGGCGAACAGCTTCGCAATGCACGTACACAGATTGTAAATCTGAATTTTTGCAATGCTTTACATGTCAAAAGACCAGTTTGTAACTTGAGTCTCCAGTCAGCCAGAGTTCACCATGTGTGAAGTTCCAACCGCGTGGCTGTAGAAGGCTACTGTTTGAGGTTGGTGCTTGTTTTCGATGCTAAATATGAAGAGCAGCTTGAACGAAGAATGTTCTGAGATTGAAGAATTCCAGGCTGCGCCCGAGGAAAAATCTGAAAAATACTACTTCCTGTACTTTCATCTGAACAATGTACAACAAGCATTCACCAGTGCATATTTGTAAAATGAAATCAACTAAACTACACCACGTAATAAGGTGTGTGTGTGAGTGTGTGTGTGTGTGTGTGTGTGTGTGTGAGTGAGAGAGGGTGTGAGAGGGTGTGCGTGTGCTTAATGGTTGGATGAAAGTTTGAAGTGTGCTTGAAGATTAAGAATGAGAGTGAGTCATGTATTTATATGACATCATCGGCTCCGGTAGCTTGGTGTATAGATGAGATCTTTGTTGACCTACTTTATCAGATGACCCACATGATTAACATCAGTACATGTGAGGAAGCAATGGAAAATACAGACTTGGGCATTTTTGTCAAATCAGAGAGTTCATTAAGGTTAAAGTGATACTTCAGGGAATTCATGATTTATGATTTTCAGGTCACATGTGACATTGCGGTAAGTGAACACCAAATATCTCCAGAATGCTACAAATTAAAAAAAACAATGTCAGCGGACAAGTTGGTATTTATATGACATGAAAATCGTGACACAAGTTGCTCAAAAACACTTGAATGAATGGAATCCTTGCCAAAACACACTCAGGCCCCTCTCAAAAATACAGAGAGACAACTTGATGATCCTCTCTCAGAAGTTCTTGTTGCAGGGAATGGTGTGTATGTGCTTAAAGTGACGATCCTTAACTTGATTTTTGAAAAAAAATAATAATAATGCAATTTTTCCATGACATTTTCGTTGCAAATGGCTTATTTTTACTTACGCATCTCCATATAGGAGCAACAAAGATCAGGGATGGGTGCTCCTAATGTCATCAAGTTAATTTGGTTGGGAATGTAAAAGAGTTATACCATCTGACTGTGACAGTTGCAGTTTGTGTGGAATGATGGGAGTGTTTGTGTATTGTGAGAGAGTGTGTTACTACCTCTGTCACAAAGCATCAAGATTATCACTTTAGAGTCTAAAGTGATAATCTGAAACTATACGTCTAAAGTTTAGACGGTTAAAAACGACGCACAGTAAAATGTCTCCAATTGGTCCAATTTATGTGGCCTGAAAACACATAGAGATCAATGACTTGTACTTTAACTAACAAAGAGTAGTGGGGCTGCACGGTCTTAAGAAAACACTAAAACAGCACCAAAAGGTAAACAAAAACACTGACTGAAGTTTCCCCCGCCTCAACCTGACAAAACACTGTCTGAATGACAAATGTCCTGTTTGCATTCAATCCTGCAACTCCCTGCTGAAACCATACGTTTCTGCTGCCACGTCGAGGGTCTGCAGAGCGTCGGCCACGTGTTGGGGATACGTTAAACAGCCTTTGATTTTACATATTTATTACTTTGTTTGTTACGAAATGCTTTATAGCTACAAACTCTTCTTAGGCGCGAGGCGAGCTCTGGCTTTCATCCTGACAGGGGAAAAAAAAATAAAAAAAATCGAGACGAGGAAAAAAAATAAAGAGCGAGAAAGACGGATTGAGAGATAGAAGACAGACAAGATAGAGGGAAATATTTTTGGGGAAGTCTGACATGGCACAGAGACAAGCTGACCATTAAAGCCAGCTGACATGCTGAATGATTGATTTCACCACATCAGCGTTGGTACTGATTATGCGTCTGGCACGGTGCAGGATGAAACAGTGTCAGTGCCAGAGCGGGAAAAGGCAATGACTTCCAGCTCCCTCTGGAAGTCTCCATGTAGCTGGAGGGAAGCGAGAGAAAACAACACGCTGTCTCTCAGTTTTACAAGGGCTGTTAGAGTTAAGTGTCTACACGATTACACACATGCTACTACACACACTGTTAAGCAGTTGGGGTCCAAACTAGACAGATAATCAGCAGGGCTTCAGTGAGTAGACAGGAAAGAACAGTGAGAGGCAGGTGCTGTCGAAAACATTCCACGCTTCATCTGCACGGATTCCACTTACAGTATCAGAGAAAAGACGACTCTCTGTTTGTTTGCGCTTTGGGCTACCACTGATGTTTACGGGGAGATTGACACGTTGATGTTTAGAGGGTGACAGAGCTTCGGAAACCGGCTTGAGATAGCAGGAAATTGTTGGCTTTGTTTGGATCAACCCCACAGTCGCCATCTTTTGTTCCGCTGTCTTCTCACGTCAGTTTCAAACCCCTGGTTTCTCTGTGGAAGAGTTGGTTTGACGATAAAAATCCAAAAGAATGCCAAATGTGTCTATGTGTGTGTGTGTGTGTGTGTTTGTGGACAGCTGCAGCTGATTACCTGGGCTCAACTGTGTATCACGGCAACAGATACCACAGAGTGTGACATTAGCGTTACTTCCTGAGTTAAAGGTCTGATGTAAAATGTCAGCGGTTGTAAAAGTAAGTATCAGAGCCTGCGAGGTGCCCGGTTAACCTTTACCCATCCATTTTAATTCTAACACAAACTGTGTGCTTGATTGTTAGTAAAGAGGAAGTCTATCCCAATTTCAGGGGCAGTTCGTGATCAAAAGCTTGGAATGAAATTAGTTTTTAGTGATCCATCCAGCTGAATGACTTAGAAGTGAGTTTTGTTTTCGGTAGTATATCAATAATCGATATGCATGATGACAGTAATAAGCATGTCTGTTATGGATGAGAGAATGAATGTCTGGCTGCTTTCAGAGGTTCAATCAACAGGCAGATGAATGCCTACTGATGGTGTTCAGGCTTAGCAGGAAGGTTGCATCATTCAGTCCAACTCAGTCCAACTCAGTCCTCCTTCCTGCCTTGCCAATCCCTCCCTGAGCTTTTCACCACACTAAAGACACAATGATTTTAACCCCTGGCCCTGACTGATTGTGACCAGGTGGTGTCCATTGCCAGACCACAGCAGAATTGTGTGTGTGTGTGTGTGTGTGTGTGTGTGAAAGAGGGAGAGAGAGAGTATACACACAAGGGGATGACGCATGAAGAGTAAGCCACAAAGAATATTCAGATGGAAAACCACCAACTTTCACTTCATACACCCACTTTGATGGACACAGATGTGATCCGGGGCAGCTTAGAGGCGAGATGTGTGTGTTTGTGTGTGTGTGTGCGTGTGTGTGTCTGTGAAAGGGGCCCTGTAGTGAAGTATTCACAGGTGTCCATGGCCATTAATGTGTTTATAGCTGTGTCTCACACTCACATAACTATGGAAGCTTATTCCTGAAGTCTGTGGTCGGGTAGACAGTTATGGAAAACTACTGCCACAGTTTCCTCCGCAGAGATCCATGAAACAAAGCCTAATAAGTGTTGTCATAATAGTGTAATAATACTGCAATCAGGAGTGCTGCCATATAATATGACACTGGCAATTGAACTGCGGATCCGGCAAATTGATTGTCAATCTCATTGACATATACATATACATACGTACAGAATGTATGTGTGTGTATATATATATATATATATATATATATATATATAGTACTGTGCAAAAGTCTTCATCCACCCCTATCAAATCTGGTGTAATGGACCTTTTTCCCAGCAGTCATTCTGACAGTAAATAGTGATGAAAGTAGGACAAATACAGATGTTAGCAATGACATTAATTAGGGTTCCATTCCATTTAGGTTGAAGAGAGCCTGGTTCCAAGGGAGGTCACACTAAATCCTCCACTTTAGCCTCTTGAAGCTGTTCTTTTCAGATTTGTAATACTGCATACACACTTCCTGTATTTTCTGAGTCTATTCTAATGAAGAGATAGATAGCATTGATAAAACAAGAAATCTAATGGTGGCCTAAGACGTTTGCATAGTATTGTATACACATACTATGTATATGTATATATACAGTATATATATATATACATATACATAGAAATCACCTGTCTTGTGATTTACCAAAAAACCCCACCAAAAATAGTGACTTTTTCCCAGGAAAACCTATTACTGTACCCATTTCTTACCAACCTATTTCCTACCTATTATTTTGTCGTAAAATAAATAGCAAGGTGTAACACGCTCTTGTAGCAACATGACATTTTCCAGTAATACAGTCGTGCAACACACTCATTTTATTTTTAACAATTACATGGCCCGGTGAAATATGTGTTATGCTGTTACAAATACAATTCTAACACAATCCTACAAGGGTGTATTTGTTGAAGAGTGCATCTGCAGCGATGAGGGAAAATAATTTGATTGTACTTTCTTCTGCCAGAATGCTTGTGTGTTTGGGAGCATCAGTTTGTGGGAGGAAGGAATGTAAAGGAACCAGAACAGGCCAGGTGGAGCTACTTAAACACAAGGATATGACCTTAGTACGGTATGTAGGTGGTGTTAAGATCAGAAATAACTCTACACAACAGCAAAGTCCTCAAGAAGTCTGTTGAATCAGCTGATCAGCAGACGTACCAAATTCCTCATCTAAGTACACAAAACAGGAAGTAGTGCAAAGTTTTGATGTGGTCACCGACATGCATATTTGAGCGGACTGAGTTATCTTGTCTTTCTTCAGTGATCATAATATATGTTATAAACATCAATAACATCTTTCTACTCACTGTCAGACTTGAGTTTTGTTCCTCATAAACATCTCTGCTGCACAGGAGCTCCAATCAGTCACGCACAAGTTAGTTTTGTGACGGGAAAACAAGCCTCCTGTTTGTTAAGTGTCAAACCCCAGTCTTTGCCGTTGAGGATAAGTGTCTTTTTCTTCTTCTGTGCCACCCATGTAGGTGCTTTTTATTCAAAATCATCTTTAGCCTTGGGACCTCCTTACTCCCCGTCAGCAATTTGATGATAAACTTTGACCCATTTGAAATGTTTATGTTTGAAGGACAGCTCTTAAAGCACCCACGTTCATGGCTTTTCCAGTGTTCGTTGCATTACGTGGCTGTAAACACAGTTATTTTCCCCGAGTTCACGGAAAGAGTGCGAAAACATACAACTTAAGGAGACTGAAGTGGAACCAAAGGAAGCAAAGAGTCAGTGAAACTCAGGAACAGGCCAACACACCCAGAGAGGTGTATATACGTACACACACACACACACACATATATATATATCCATAGACAAACATCCATCAAAGTCAATTTTCAAGTGGATGGTGAGATAAACAAAGATCAGAGCTAATGTAACCCAGAGATTCATGTCTGAGTAGGGTTTTGGCCAGAGAGTACAGCTTCAGACCAAATGACTTCCTCCTTCCACTCAAGTCCGCCCAGTGGAGGATTCCTGCTCTGATTACACTTTTCAACATGTTGGCGAAGAATGTGCTTGTAAAACACATTTATGGCTGCGTTACATCTTGATTTAGTTTTATTTATGACTTTGGGTGGAGGGAGAATCGCATTTAAAAGCTTTCAGGTGACGTGCAAACTGTCCGTATTTACTCCGATGTCGGTCAAGGGAACTTTGTGTAACCTGAGACCGCTGATAGAGCCTTTTTAAACCGATGATGTTTATAAAATATCAATGCTAACAATTATTTAAACAAAACAGATCTGTACAGATGGATCCAACAACAAGGCCAGACTGTGAGCGACTGAGCAAGACAGATTCTAATAGGTGGTAATTATCATGTAACCCCCTTTATATTTAATGATGTCAGGGTTATTACAAGAGAGAGCCATCCAAGCCCGGGGTTTTAGGTTGCATCAGTGTATCTTCATGTTCAGATGAGTGTGACCAGGGCAGTGACATCTGCTAAATAAAACATCATCCACATATAGATGCACGGACATGTGTGTGAACAGGGAAACGCGCACACACACACACACACAGCTGTGTTGCCCATATGAGTTACAATATACACCAAAGATCATCAGTCACATTTGTAACAGGCTGTTGATGAGTGATTTTGATGATTTAAACACACAGCGACGTGTCCACGTGACAGACACATGGACGTAAACTCAACACACACACACCACTTTGACACATGCTAAATAAAACATCAGACCTTCGTAAACCAATCCTGCCCACATATGCTGAGCACAGCATGGGCTGCATGCTGTATTGTACTGTTGTATGACATTCTGAGGGTTTGAGTTTCAATTTGGAAACCATAACA
>OMNV01013931.1:97707-138668 GCA_900303265.1 Brotula barbata
CCCAGCGAATCATACTTTGACGTTTATGCATGGAAAAATGTTTAACAATGTAATTCCTTTAGATCAAATTGTGAACCCATACTGTGAACCTCAAAAGCCTTGGTCCAACCACACGGCACTAACCGAATTAGTCCAGCTCTGCTTGGATTTAAATAAATGCAAGCAATCATTGTAATATGGGTGGTATGGACAATGGCCAAAAAGTTAAATAACCATATATTGAAATGCCTGCTGTTTCTGTGCAACTCGCTCTGTTGGTTTCCTTCCCCAGTAATTGTTTTCAGATTGGTATTGTGGACCTTTTAAAATATTTCTGCAGTACTAATGATTCTGCTTGTGTAAGTTACAATTTGGTTATTGTATTAAGGTCAATTACAGTGGCATGTTATGGTTGAAATGATGGATGATGATGAAAAGACACAGACGGATCGTGTTTGGTTTGTGTGTTTCATTTTGGGTAATATTGTTGTTTTTATACAGAGGAAATGGGCTTAACTATGTGGAAAAATCTTTATGCCGTTGAATTTGTGTGCACCGTAGGAGAGCGATGAAGATCACTGTAATAGGTTGATGGTTTGTTACTCGCTGTTCCTTTAAAAACTGTTATGAAATAATCTTGGGTTACATCCTCCCTTCAGCTCGAGTCACATTCATGCAATATTAGGACAGACAGAGACAGAGAGAGAGAGGGGAGGGTGGCTGAAATGATGGAGGCGGGATAACTGTAATGTTTAGATTTTTACATGAGATGAAGAGAGTCAGCCTGTGCGAGCTGCTGTATTATGTTCACGTAGACACCAGGAGCAACGCAAAGTCTTTGTAGGAACAAGTCAGGTAAACATTGAGGTTTCACATGCACCCCTCACTTAGACACACACAAGCACAGACCATAATGGTGCTTTGGACTGCACACATAGCGTAAGTCGCAGACAAGTTCTCATGTTTCCTAAATGCTTACATTCCACTTGCTGGCTCATACTGGCCAAATCTCACTGTCAGTCTCCTGAGTTTACACAGACGAGCAAGGAGGGTAAAAGCCAGTGTGACAAGGTGACATCCAAAGCTTTACAGCTCTGATGAATACACACACACACAAGATAAATCAGGTGGTGTTTGTGTATGTGGATGTAACACTTCTAAAGCTGGGGAGTCAAAGTTCTCCAAAACCTACGTGAGCAGAGAGGAGAGCGCCTTTGATCCTCCACAAAGTCACAGAATTTACGTGTTTGGTTGAAGTGAGGGCCTTTCCAGTGGCTCCAGGTGTGGCTCAGGATAGCCGGATGGATTGATTTCAATAAAAGTCCGGTTAAACTCAGTAGGGGACCAAAAAATGTCTTCCTGGAAGTTAGTTGGGACAGCTTTCTAATTCACAGTGTATACATACAGAGAGTAAACATGTACTACACAGTACTCTCTTAGCTATTAACGTATGTTTTTTAGTACCTTTGTGTACTCTCCACCTGTTAGATTACACAAAAATATCCTGGCAATTAAAGGGGAATAGAAAATGATGGATCCCTCGCCCGGTGAAAATGTAGACAATCGTGTGCACAATAGATACGCGGTATACAAAGATGTTCCACATGTATCTGTGTACATGTATGGATGTGAGTATTTCCATTTCTTTCTACTAAACCGTGGTAATAAGATCATAAATGATGACGATGATGACTTTTTTTCAACGCTCTCAATGAACCATTGTAGCTTCAGTGTAGTTTGCTGCCCCCAGGTGGTGAAAATAAACACACTGACATACACAGATAAACACTCTGCCACTTAAACCAGCTGTTTATCTCTGAAAGTGCAACAGGTCGTTTGGATTTTAATCCTTTTTGTAGGGTAAATAATAGCAGTGTTTACATGCCTCCACATAATAAAATAAAAGAGGATAAATCATCTGCTGCTATCAATACCTGCAGTCTCTTCTACTCCCCGTGTGGTACTTGGAGTCTAATGGCTGTTCATCGCTATCTAGATCAAGCTCCACTATCTCCATTGATACCCGTTTCCCCTCCTCTGCTTACTCAGTCCCCAGGCTCTCTCAAACCGAGCCACGGTGCACTTGTAATGGGCAGCTCTGGAAACCCAAACCCTCATTACCTCCCTCATTACTCCCTGCTGCACAATGGGCACCTGTTTCCTGGCTTCACCCCTACCCCAGAGAACACACACAGTCACACATATAGTCTCTCAAATGCACCTTGTGCCCTCATCTCTCTCTCTCCCGCTCTCCCTGCAGGCTCTCTCTGGTCCAGGGCCCCGGTGATCAAGTATCCATGGCTTTTTGTCTGCTCCTTTGTATTGAAGTACAAAGACGGGCTGTCTCCCTCCACATTGCTTTCCTTTTGTTATGTTTTTAATCTCCATTTATCAGCTTTGAACTCTCTTTACCTCTTCTTCCTCCCATGCTTATGCGATTTTTTCGTTACAACATCAATCCCATTTTCCCACTCTCTCTCTCTCTCCCTATCTCTCTCTCTCTGTCCCTCTTCTTTTTATGATGAGCTAAGTGTGCAGCACTTTCTACCCTCCTGATGGTAAAAGATATTCAACGTAGTTCCCTTGATAACCACAAGAGGGAAGCAGAGATTGCCGATTACTGGTCACAGTGGAAAACCTGGAACAAAATTAAGGGAACAATACATGTGAGTGACTATAAAGTGTTCTTGTGGTTTACACAGCTCCAGGTCCAGCTGTGTTAGGCCATGATTGCTTTCCCCCGGCTGATGTTCGGTGTCGTCCTGGTCCACAGATTCTAAATGATTTGTTTAGGATGTGGAGCGCCTTGTCACTAGGGGAACGTAAGTTATGTGTTTTTTTTGGCGGGTTGCAGCAGCTGCACATATAGTTGTTGATGTCTCTTCATAGTCTGTGCAGTTACTGCACCAACAGTTCAGCAATCAGACAGTTTCTGTCTCAACCACACTGTAAATCAATAAACAGTTACCATGTAGGCACATTCATGTGGTTTGTCAAAGTATCCAGTTGTGGATATGCGTGTTGGTCTTGTGTGTGTGTGTGTGTGTGTGTGTGTGTGTGTTTGTGCGTGTGATGTCCAGGCCTATCGTGTGAAACTGCAGCTGCCTCAGTGCCAGTTATCTAAACGTTGAGCTGTGTTGTCTCTATGTCATAACATTGCTTTCACTAATGGAACCTCTTCTCACGTGAGTGGTGAATGTTAAGAAGATGATGGTCAAGATGGAGCCTATTAGCCTGCTAATAAAAATGGTAGCACTGCATCAAAACAATAAAGACAGCCTAATAAAATGTAGTTATAGTGCGGAGTGTCAGCCATTCTGTGAACGCTCTGTTTCCATGATGCTGACCCTTGCGTGTGTCATACGAGGACCTATAAAGGTCCCTTATGAATCACGGCGGAGGGTTTTAACTCTCAGAGGGTTGCATTATTCCACAGCCAAACAAGTGCAATGTCCCAAATAGTGTGTATGATTTGTGCACAATCATCCCAGTTTGTGTAGCGGAGGGCTTTATATGTACCATACACTCCCACCTGGCTTACTGTTTCATTCCTAGTGGACCATTTGCCATTGCTCCCTACCCCATAATAACATGTTATAATAAGAGATGATGGAGCTTCTTAGTCACTGCTCCAACCAGGTCTCTGTGGCACAATTGTTATCCTGTCGGTCCCACTAAGGCCTCCGCGCTCCATTTCCTGCCAGTCTTGAGCACTTTCCCTGCCTCTGAGCCTTCAGTTCTCCCCTCTATATCTGTGATGGTGGAGATAAGGAGCCTATAAAGGAGAAGTGGTGACATGATCCTTGGCAGCATCCCATGTTGATAGAGCCACACCTTGGAATTTTTCCAACAATAATCTTAAAACTTTCTTGGGGTTTTTTCCTCACATCAGACGAAGCTGTTTGAAATTCATATCAGCCTTCTGGCTTTAATGGAAAAACCTTTCAAAGAAACACATTTTGTACAAAATTATCTGCATTATGACATTTGGTCTTTATTCTAATATGATGTCATTTCGTTTGCTTTATTTCTCCACCGTCGTAAATTACAACCTTATCAAATGATTTGCATTCCTGGATGTTTGCACACATTCTCCTGCTATCTGCTTCTGTCCAATTTGAGGACAGAGGCAGTTATGAATTAATAACGAGGAATGTGGTTAGAATTTACTGATGTTCCCCAATGATTTTTATTATGTCCCTAAGCACCATTCCCCCAATTGAGGTTTTAGTAACCCACAAATACTAACTTTTCTACAGATATCATTTATTTTCAGCCCATGAGGGAAACAGGCATCAATTTTGATTTGCTTTCTTCAGTTAATTTCCCAGTACACGTGGCGTTGTGCCCTGCAGGATTTTTTGTTCTCCTCCATTCAGGTAATCACTGTTTTCTACTCATTTCGTTGTTTCTACTCATTTCATGACAGTTTGAAAATCAACTTGCAGATACTTGAAACTTTCTGGAGCTCCGTAGAACTCATTAGAAAAGTCTTTTGCTGACTCACGGTTCATTAATCTGCTGATAAGAGGCTTTGAAATACAGGGTAAGTAAATTGGCTTACTTTAAGTGAAGTGCTGGTCTGGAGTCCAGTCCATTTCAAACCGCTCAGACCCAGTTCAAATGATGAAACATCAACCGAACATGGCTGCCTGCACGATCGACAAATATTTCCACAAGACAGACTATGTGCTTTAAAAACAGCTCAATGAGTAATATTCAGCTTGAATTGTTTATACGTCATACTGCATACCATGAGCCGCCAAACACAGGCCATGCCACGAACAACATAAACACTTCCTACTTTTTTAACTCCCCACATCGAGCCAAAAGCAGCCCAGACTTTTATATGGATCTTGAGAATATGGATCATGTGATAATTGTTTTTGAATGATGGTGAATGTAGGTCAATTTCTTTAAAGTATCACCATCAACAAAACTCTTTTCATATACTTCCTATACGCATATCAACAATCCTTCCTTCTCTTGTACTGGTATTTGGTTAGATTGTACTTGTTGAAGGTAAGTAACAGACAGGAAAGATTCAGAATAACAACAACTCAGGCTGAATGTTAAAGATATTCATATTATTATGCAAAAGAATCCTATTAAGTTTTATGCAGCTGTCTTAATTTATACTCACTTCATTAAGGTTTTTATTCTCATTCTCACAATTATTTGATAAGCCAGTTCTTTAATGAAACGGGCCGTCTTTGTCGAGAGAAAGACTGCTCATTAGCTTCATTGTTGTGATGGCCATTCCTGCAAAGTGAGTAAATGTTGGGCTCCACAGATGAGTTTGACTGTGGAGCTCTCACACAGAGAGACTCCATCTGGTCGCCTAAAGCGTTATTCCACCATGTGTAATCACAACAACAAAAAAGAGCTCAGCAACATCTTACCTCCCTCAACACACACACGCACACACACTCTCTCTTTCCTTTCTCAAAACACACACAGACGCATGCATACATCTCATGGTTCAGAAAATTTGATGTAAAGAAAGTGCTTACAGATATGTATTATATAGGTGAGGCACGTTTTCTATATACAGTATGTATCCAATAATGGAGCCACATCACTGGTCCTCCAGCAGAGTAATGAGCTGAACCATAACTCAATAACACCAAGAGTGGATTAGAAGAGGACATAGGAGCATACTGAAGTTCCCTGCTAGGAGTCCTGACCTGAATCTAATTGAAAATCTGTGAGCTGAAAGTGACATTTAGGAGAAGGAACTGATCAAACCTGGGAGAACTGGAGCAGTTTATCATAACAAAGATGAGCCGGATCACCGGAATAATATGCTCTAAGACGGAACTAAAACCTGGTCATTACACATAAGGGCACCAAACAATATGAAAATATTCTGTGCGGTAGGAGGAAATGAGGTCATCTCGTGTCATCTCCTTATCTGTTCCACTGTGCTGTCTTTCCTCTGTAGACAAACAGTGCTGCACCCCTTGATCCCGTTGGAATTCTGTTTCAGAGAGCATTGGTTTTGTTGACTGTTACCTGACTGTTAAATGTACACAATCATATTTGGGGCCATTAAATCATCTGCCACCTGGTGGTGACTTGTGTGCCACTACAATATGACGCTAGGGCTGTTTGATCTCCATTAAACCATTAAAATTATTAAAATTATATAGACTGTCTCTCTCTCTCTCTTCCTCTCTCTCTCTCCTCTCTCTCTCTCTCTCTGTCTTTCAGTGTGTATACATCTATAGGAAGTCACAAGACAGTCTCATACTCCAGTGAAAACATACAGTGCACACTTCTGTTGCATTTAAATCCATTCATTTGATTGCATTGTGGATTCTTTTTAAAAGGGTGCAAAAAAATGGCAACAGCTGGAAGCCGTCAAATCTGTATCCACGGTGACAGATGTTTGCTGCTCACGGTGGAGAATGGCTCCTCTGACTGCTTCCCACAGTTAAACCTGTTTAATTAGGCCACCCTCCTTGATAGAGTGGCCGCCACAGCTGACGGTGTGACTTAACGCAGAGTGACACTCATTAGGGAAGGTGAAGTGAGGAGGAATCGGCCAATGATTCACTTCGTGCGAACACCAGCACAGACGTCTGTTTTCTCGGGGAAAGATAAAGGTGAACATTCATTCATACTAGTGGCGTGACACACACAGGCTCACACACACACTGACACTCCAGGCCATGTGGAAAGAGGATGTTTCATCCAGCAGTGTTCCATCGTGGAGGATTGCTCTCCATCCTGGAAAAACATTAAACTGGGTCACAGTGGAAACACTGGTGAGTTGGTTTACCGCTGCAGCACATGTGGGCCGCTGTGTTTTTGCAGACATGCTATGTTAGATGTACAGCACAGCACAGCACTGACAGGGAATGTTTTCACCTCATATTTTTCTTCCGAAACACACACATTTTTTACTTTGATTATATCCAAATTTTCAAGTTAATTAATGTTGAGGAGATGAAAAGAACTTAATGAACTCTGAGTGTGTTTACTTCTGCCTATGGAAAATATTATCCTCACGTGTGTGTGTGCGTGTCTGTGTGTGTGTACCTGCGTATCTGTCTTGTGTGCATGCAGATGTAAACAATTATGTGTCACGTTTCCTTTTGTGCCACGGGCTTTTAATTACCGGCTTCTTCCAGTTGCAGCTTTGCCTCTCTGGTATGAAGCGATCATATTGATGCTATTTTTACGTCATCATTTAAGTCACTAATTGCATCCTAATAACAAAGGGTTTGCTCGTTAGTCTGATCCTGGTAAGCATTGCTAATTGAAAGGACAGGAAGCGGTTCTGTGTAAGAGACAGACAGACAAGAATCTCTCCCTCTCTCTCTCTTGCTCTTCTTTCAAGTGAATGACTTTATGATGTCATTGTCCTCTGCCCTGTTTGCAGCTGCTGACCACAAGGTCGGGCCAGATTCCATATCAGTAATGAGAAGATGTTTACATGAAGAAAAAAGGAACACAGGTGAAGGATGGACGGAAGCGAGACAAGGTGACATTTCGTTTTTTTGAAGTGGAGAACAGGTTTCCCATAGGGAGAGATAAAGGGCGATCCAGGTTGCCACCCTCTCTTATTTTGTTTGTTTGCGACGTTCCACCTCTCTCTCTCTCTCTCTCTCTTTTCAACTCCTGTGTTATGTAACATGTGAATACCTTTCGCCCTTTTCTCTATGTCTCTCCACCTCCCCTTGGAGTCACATCGCTCTCCTTTGTCAGTCTCTTTCCCTTGCTTGCCCTCTCTCTCTCCCTCTGTTCTAATCAGTGCCTGTGGTGAATAATTCACTCAGTGCACTGGGGATTGAAGCTCTTTGATTGGCAGCTTTATTCTGCCGTCTGTTACATTATTAACGCATCTCTATTGGGTATTGTTGCCATGGTAAAGGCCATTACAGGCCAGAGAGGCCGGTCCGCAATTTAATGGAATGACCCACAACACACACACATCCCTCCATCCCTGATTCCACATCCTTTCTTTTCCTTTCTCACTGTCTGTGTTTTTCCTTGATGAAGGTCACTGCTTGGCAGCGTCACATGTCAACCCCCACCCCTCCCCCCTACACACACACAGTTTCAGGTAGCCTTTAGATGTGTCTTTAGCAATCCCAGGGATGTATTGAAAGAAAAATATACTTTAAAGTGCATATTATAGCCAAATACAGTCTCTCTCTCTCTCAAACACACACACACACACATCTTGCCTGCAGACTTATTTGTACCTGTAGCTACAAAGTCAGCTGAGGCCACGACTTTTAAATGGACACAGCCCAGCTGAGTTGCTGACACCGACCCTGCAGACTCCACAAAAAGTTGCACTCTATTTACAGAATCATCAAAACAATCTGATGACTTATGGGCCAATGAAATGAAAACATTCAAAATCTAGCAATTTGATAACTAGCTCTAGTTTCACATGTGATCACAGCTAAAAGTGTAGCGTGCATCGAATGTATATAACGTGTGTGATTTTCCGTTACTCAGAGAAAACCTGAAATCAACATAAAGGGACGTTGGCTTATTTCAATGAACAGACCTCCATTATCATTATGCCGTTGGACATTAATGTGACGTATGAAGACTTTCTTCACCTGCCAGACGTTCTCGATTATGCATCACGTCTATGCCTGCCTAGCGTTTTGCCTTTGAGTCTACGTGCTGAGTGATGTGTGCATGTCTTCACCCACGTCTTATTATGCAAATGAGGTCAGGCGGAGACACGGCAGTCATAATTAATAAGTCTGAGGCCTCCGGTCCACTGCATGCGTCTTAAATTACTTCCCTAAAAACAATCATGGTTCCCCCTAGTCTCAGGTCCCCCGTGTCACAGATTGCTTTTTAATATTTCAGGCATGGGACTTCCCTTTGGATAAACATCCATTAACAAATGTGAACGCACACATATTAAAAGCAGCACATAGACACACACCTACATACCGGATACGCCTCCCATAGCAATAAAGCCCACACCAGACACATTGTGAACATTTTACTCTCTCTCACTTTTAAGATTGCATATTGTATCATCAGGCCGGGGACTGCAGAGGGGAATCAGTCATTACATCGTGTCTTTTATGCACTGTCCCTGTCACATAAACCCAAAATTATGTCAACATTAAAAATAGATAAATTGGCCAGAGAGAATGAATGAGTGATGAGGGAAAAGGCAAAAGGAAAGACGCAGGAGGAGAAGAAATGAGAGAAAGAAGGAAAGGAACCTTTGGGAGGACGTAAAGGGACAACGGAGGACAAAATGATGCTGAGTCCTACAGAGATTTAGGACACCAATACCTGCAATGTAATTGAGATTTAAGTGTGCCAATGTCATTCTCTTTATAGGCTGTGTGTCTGTGTGTGTCTTAGTCTACACTTTTGTACGTCTCACTGTGTGTGTTGGTGTGTGTTTGTGTTGTTTTTTTTCCCCCTCAAATTCAATTCTCGCTCTCTGAGGAGGTCATCTGTCAAAATGGGTCGTTTGGGTGGTTGTGTACGACAAAGTGTGTGTGTGTGCGTCAGTGTGGGTCTCTGTAGGTGATTGTATAGTTTGTATTTGCTCTGAATCCTCCGGTTGCTCAGGTCTTTCATCGTCCCTGTGTTATTAGCCTTACGCCCTGTTCGGTGCAGACAGAAGTCAAACGCCTGCACCCCTTAAACTCATACACACACACACACACACACACAGACATAGAAATAGCACGCGTTCCCAGCACATTCGCCTTCAGTACATTAGAGGTGAGTGAAATGCACAGATGTACAGACTTCATAAGCTCTGAATGATGCCAATTGCTAAAATAGAAAGTAGAATGCAGGATGCATTATCTAAAATTCTTTTTGAACGTTGTTTCCATGTTTGTAGCAGGGCTGAGCTCTCAAGTGCTTCAGCTATTAAACCCACACATTTGTTAAGATTACAGTTTCCAGATCAAAGCCTGTGCTGTGTAAGTCTGGAATGCTTAAGATGCGACATACAGTGTGTGTGTGTGTGTGTTCATGTACATCTACACTTATGTCTACACGTTGAGATTCAACGTAGCCTTTTATGGGAAGTTTTCATCACGCTGTCCTCACTCACAACAGGAGACAGAAAGTTTGTAGCTAACTATCAAGCACAGACTGCACTGACACAGTGAGTGCAGAATGAAAGAGAAAAGTCAAAAAAGAACCATAACAAGACACCAAAAGGGTCTATTAATGGTTGAGGAAACAGGTTGGCATGGCGACGCCGTGGCTTGGTGGTTAGCACGGAGCCCCAGGCTCACCCCGGTCCATTCCACGTGGAGATTGCATGTTGTCACTGTGTCTCCATGGTATTTTCTCCAGATGCTCTGTTTTCCGCCCATGGCCAAACACCTGCAGCTCAGGTGAATTGGAATATCTCAAATGCCCATAGGTGTGCATGGGGTAGGCTCCTAACCCACCGTGACCCTGACCTGTATAAGTGGTATAGATAATGGATGGATGGAAAAGATCAGCTCAAAGGACCCTGACCCTAACCCCAAATTGCTCCCGGCAAATGAGCCTTGCATGGTTACCACGGCTGTTGGTGTGTGAATGTGTGTATGAATGAATGAATGAATGTGAGGCAAACATTTTAAAGAGCGTCGGATAAAAGCGCTATAGAGATGCAGTCCATTTAATAAGGAGCTACAGTGAGATGTGTTTTACTGTCTCATCAGCATCAGAGGTGTAACGTAATCCGGTGAAATCCAGTTTACCTAATTGCCACATCCAGTAATGGTAATAAATGAATACACTTCATATTCCTATTACAAGTTCATTTCCCTATCATATTACATATTTTAAGCAAGATTCATATAATTATGTACAGTATTTTACATTTAATTAACAGCTCTCCCCGTGGCAGTCCATTTACAAATAGCCAATTTTTAAGCCTTTTATTTCTCACCAATTATAATTTAGTTATTTGGACTAAACTCATTAAACTCAAGATAAAATCCTCTGTTGCGGCTCATTCATTGGATCTGAGTCCTCATCCAAAGGGATCTGAATTATCCAATTTACTCTCCAGTGCTATTTGTAATTTACTTTTAATTGCTGCTGAGAAAGGTACAAACAAAAATAAATGATGTATACAACACACTGTTCATTCAACACAGAGTATACGTATACCTCCGTATTTATGTGTATTGAAAAAAAACCAAACAGGATACGCACTGAGAGAAGACGTAACACACGAGTGCAGAATTTTATGTATTTTGCTTTCTGTCCACAAAGGCAGAAATTATGAAATGTCAAAACCTGAATAATTTATCAAGGCAACACCCCTGAGAGAGGGGCGGTGATGGCTGATGAAGATGGATGGAGAGAGGATGAGTCTGATGAACGTGTGAGTGGTGGGCTAGAGGAGAGAAAGACTGATGGAAGGGAAAACAACAGTTGACGACGTGCACAGGCGTGCGTTTTTTGTGGGCCATGGATTGGAGGCTCAGGAGGAGAGCTGCTATTTGGAGTGATATGGATGAGTAAATCCCTACATGCATTTTAATCTGTAGCACTGCTTGTGGGGCACTGAGTAAAGACACACAAAGCCATAAATACACAAACACACACGGCAAACTGCATTCTGAGAGAATGCCCACTGGTTTTCCCCTATTTTGACATGATGTTCCTCACATAATGATCACTTATTATCTTTTGCACCTACTCTATAGCAATAACAATGACAACTATAACATCGCCTTCATTATCTGACACTTTAGATTACACAAAAGGAGGCAAGAAAGCACTGATTGATTAGAAGAAGAAGACAGCAACATGGCTTTAATGATGCTGATGTGAATACAAATAAAGTACAACAGCAAATGCAATTAGTGGAATGAGTTTGTTTTTTACAAATATATATTTACAATTATGAAAATACTAATCCCACCTGGCAGGAAGTGAGCAGGTGGTATGGCGGTGTATGGCCTCAGATAATGATTTTTTAAGGAGAGGACATCTGTGAAACAGGGATGAAAGTACTCCACCGTTGTTTGTAAAACTGAGATGATTCGAAAGGACAAATACAGTATAAAAATTGATTTTGTTAGTCTCAAAGCTAATCAATTTACAAGAAAGACAATATAAAAGAGAGTCACGCTCTCATGAGCTTGTCACGGAGGATCAGCGAGTTTGCTTTCCTTTGTTGTAGACATGCAGGTTTGTGCCGTGTTTGTGCTGATAATTGCTAATAAGAGGTTAAAATGTCAAATATCACCTGGAGCTAAACGGAGCCCGCTCAAGGGATCAGCAAAATCAATTCTGGTGGGGAAACTGGAGATTGGAAGGTAAACATGAGCTGAGGTGTTACTGTTTCCTCAGCCAGCCCCATTGGAAATGCTTGTTATTTGTAAAAGTACTACCATTATCTAGATTTCACTTTTATCATCTGCTTAAAATATTCACTGTCATAAAACAACCACAAAACAATTAACAAATCTACTTCATATGAGCGTAACCCACGCCACTGAGATGATGAACAGCACTGACTGACGTGTTTAATAAGTGGAAATTTCTCTCTGTGAACATGTAATATAATGCATATTGTAAATCAAGGAGGGCATGACCTCACGTGGAAGCTTGTCTACACTGTGTCTATTTTATAGGTTGTAAAAATAACCACATGAGAATATTTGACATTTTTATTGCCACATGGGGAATAAGAATGACATCACGGTGCAGCTCCAAACCCTGACTACTAATCCAGTTGTGCTGCCGTTATTGGCAGTTAAGTTCTTTTCAGATGATGCTGGAGGGGCGAGAGTGGCTTTTTTTCCCTCTTTTTTTTGTTTTTTGTTTTGTTCTTTTTTTGTCTGACCTCTCCTAGATTTTAAAAGGATGGGACTAAGATGCAAGTGGAAAAAAAAGATTCCTTCTCCTCAAACGGCCAGGTGTGCAAGAGGACGTGAAAAACAAATCAATTTGGCTGCACACCTTTAGATTTCCAGTGATGATGTCAAACAGTGAGTTGCTGTACAAAGTGTTTTGGAGAGAGGAAGGCATAGGTGGCAAAACATCACTCAGAAATAGTGCAAATGACCAATAAGACACAACGAAAATAAATGGAACCCCTTGGTGTGATAGTCCGAAAGACTGACACTTTTTCAGGGAGGGAGATTTAAGTAATTTCAATATTTTAGTACTTGTATTACATTACTATAGAGTGCTCACATAAAAAGAACAAGATCCAACTCTCGTCTCTTTTGGCCCCTCCATGCGGCGGTAGCACCGCTATCATAACAGCAGCAATGACGGCTCACTGACCGTTTGACACACACGGTGGTAAAGTGATCACAAAAACTATCACTGAGAAAGAGAGCAAGGACAGTCACCTCGGAACAAAAAGAAAAAATGGACCCCCAGGCAGGACAGTCAGGAAAATGGACATTCAAGGAAAAGTCAATAATGACGGAAAACACAAAGACGAGAAATAATCTCTGAATCAAACTGCTTCAAATGAGGGTCAACACACAGAGGTTGAGTCTCCTGTTTTTAGCAGCAGGATAGTGTAGCGGTCAGCACTGTTGCCTCACAGCAAGAAGCTTGTGGGTTTGAATCCCAGGGGCGACCTCCACACCTTTCTGTCTGGAGTTTGCATGTTCTCCCCATGTCTGTGTGGGTTTCCACCACCCACAAAAGTCTGTTGTTGGGTTAAGATCATTTTGGCTTGTGAAAATACAAGGAAATTTAGCCTCCCCATACCTGATGCCCTAATGCCGCTTATGCAGGAAGGCTTCTACTAGATGGCAGCAGGAGGGAAGTCGTGCTGCTTGCCGTTGCAAGACCCGACGGACGTTGTGTGCTTTGACGGTAAAATTTGCAGAAATCTCTTTCAAAGAGCAGAGGTTGACCCAGAAAAAAACTCAAAGAGCATCGTCAGGGAGAGCAGGGTCAGCCACAAAGTAAGTGTGGAGAGAAGTTACAGTAAATGTCACGTAAACTGCATGGGGGTTGAATTTTATGTAACAGGCCTAGATTCCTTGTGCATCCTTTAACATCTATAGAGGACGCTGCAACTTGGCTTTGTTTTAACCCAGTGCATGTGCAGAAAAAAAGGAAAACTAGCCTCTACAAATAATCTTAAATGAACCATCCCCCTTACCTTTATGTAGATATTCATATTATTGATGAGCACGTAGATGTCATCTTCTAAACCGCCGTTATGCCACATTAACCTTGACTCTCTGACAGTTGATGTCGTGGGCACGAGGATGACGTCCAGCGTCCTGGGCGACCGATAAGTTTATCGGTCATTAGCATAGTGATTCTAATTAGATGGACCAAAAGACCTCTGCCAAGACATCCCGTTGACAGTGAGGTCTATGGGGACGAAGTGTTAACTCTTAGTGTGTTCAGATATGTTAATGATGGTAAAGTGTTGTAAGGAGTCTGCTGAATGTGCATGATGGCAGGTGTTACAGATGTGACCTTGGATTCAGGGAGATTAACGGCCCCTGCATGGATTATTTCCGTGTTCCCTACAAACATTCACATGCATGGTAGAGATAGCAAATCTTTCAAAAATGGACCATATGGATATGGACAATCAAAATAGATGACATAAGCAAAAATAAGTATAAAGTGACGTGTGAGGAGAAGAAGAAGAGGAAGAAGAAGAAGAAGAACAAAGGTGCATGTTTTAAAAGTTGCAAATGGCTAAGGTAGGTTGACCCACTTACCAAAGCTGTATGACCTCAGACGGCACATGTAGAGGCCAAAGTAACCACCATGAGGCTCCAGGCCACTCTTTGTGTGTGTGCGTGTGAGTGTGTGTGTGTGCATGTGTATGTCAGCTTAGTTTATTAATGACTTTAATGACTGATTTGCTTCTGCTTCTTCGCAGTCAAAGCAGGCTTTGAAAAAGTCAGACCTCCCACAGTATGCTCACACACACACACACACACACACAGACAAACATCCATCCTGGAGCTGAAACACCTTCATTTTCCTTTTAATCTTAGTAAGACCAACAGCAGGAGAAAGCCACAGCAGAAAAATATGGAAGTAGTCTCTCTGGGTGGCCTACAGTTGAATCCATCATGTATCTATGATGTAACTGTCCTCTACTCCAGTCATGTCATTCCAACTGCTTTGAACTCTTCTTTTTCCAGTGTTGTTGAGAAAACTGGGCTGAAGAAGTCATAATCACTGCCACCATTTTTTTGTACTCTGTTAGAAAACACCTTCCTCTCAGGCAAAAAGCAGAGCTAAGAAAGCCCACAATGAGAAATAAGAGCAGGCTCCCAGTGGCTGTGGCTTTTTAATTCAAACGATGACATTTCATTATTTAGTTTGAGAAAAGGTGACTAAATGTGACAATGGTGGTGCTGGACAGTTTAATGACAAGACCTAAAATGTGACATCAAAGTAAAGTCTCAGATGTTTTCCCTTTATCCGTCTGAACTCCCACACTCCCTCACATAGCGTAAATTAATCATCACGCTCTAAGTTGTCCCAGTCAAACATGTGCAACAAAGTTACAATCACTTAGCACAAATGTATGCAGCTGATGGGGAAAAACATCATATCCTTTGGCCACTTCCTTGTGTGTCAGGCTGAGAAGTGATCCATCACCCCTTTGCAGAGCCATCTACTGCTCCAGACACAACAAACAATTTACTGTGAGCAGGGAGAGGAAAATTATTGTGTAATTAGAGGACAGCGTGACAGCATGTGGAGACGTTTCACTGCTGTGTGTATCAACAAAGGTCTGTCAGAGCCGCAGCGCTTGGTGGAAAGTTAGAATTAGATGTAAATGTTCAACACCAGATTGACAAAATGTTAACAAAGTTATGAAAATGAATAAATAAAGGGAAATGTTAGCATGAAAGTGATTCAACGTTGAACTGAGCTAATAATGTTGTTTTGAGATAATGATGATATGTTTTGAGTTGATACCAATTATACTTATTAGTTACTTTTTAATACTGCATATGCTGTTGAAGCTCATAAAGTCTCATAAATTCGAATATAGCATCCTGATGTGGTACGGAGGGAAAAGGAGAGGGAGGATGTTGCCCCAAAGGAGGGGACAGAAAAGTTAACGCTGGGCGCATGATCACAAAACATGAAGGTATGGAAAGACTGGAGGTGAGAGACATGGAGAGGGAGTAGATGTGAGAAGGTGAGGAAGTGTGAGCGAGTGTCATCGGGCGTTTGGGGCTGAGAGAGCCTGTGAAGTTATTAGGATCTCATATTTCTGCTATTTAAACCCTGAGCCTTCCAGCTGTGCCACTATGGTTCCTGTTTATATTGGATGGGATGGTCGTATAGGACACTTGTTCAGCTCTTCAGCTCATGTTTAACCTCTGTTTTTCTTCTCCAGTCTGAGAAAGATTTGCTGTCTATCTGGGGTAGAACACAGAGACAAACAGTCTAATTAATATATCATTAAAAGGCTTTATAATTCATCAAAGTCCTGCCTGGTCTCCAGAGTTCCAACATGGAGAACACATTAGACTCCTCAGTTCAATCAGCTCCAGCCTTGCTGTGTGTCCTCCGATGATTGTGAAGGTTTTCTCCTTCTGTCCTCATTTGGTGTATAAATGGAAGCGATGGGTGTGTGTGAAGCAGGGAAGCCCCTTTCTCACTGCTGCAGCTGACATGCTCTGGAGGAACTCTATCTATTATGCATACATATCGCCCACTACTACATTTTCATATTTATGACACTCTCGTCACGCTGGAACTCTCACCGTATCACTAACATACCTTGAAAACATCACAATTCAACTGGCGGAAAATTGAACTGTTCGTGTCTCTTTGTTTGCCAGTATCTGGAAACAACTGCATGAGGTGTTGCTGTGTGTGTATGCGCACGCACTCCCACCGTCTCTCTGCCCTTGCCCAGCATGCAGGGATCACCATGAAGCTCACACAATAACAAAGTCCAGAGCTCTGGAAGGTTTTCTCCATCGCTCCTCTGCCTTTCTCCTTCTTCCCTCGCTCGGTTGCCGGGTTACAGCATGGCCTGATGCGGCCAGTCGGGCTTTGTACTGCAGATGGCCCTGTCCTCTCCTGCTCTCCGTCTTTCTGCTTCCTCTGTACCTCTGTCATGTGCAGCTGCGCTGTGCCACTAATATCTATAGTTATGGTAATGTGAGCAGTTGATTAATTAGTCCACACACATACACACACACACACACACACACACACACACAGGTGCTGCGTCCATATAGGCCACCTCTTCATTTGTGAATAATCTGATGACAGCCCCCTGTGTGTTTTTACTGGAAAAGTAGATGTGTGTGTTCGTAGGAAGAGGATGTGGGATGGAGAGCAGAAGTCGGATGCGGGCTGAGTAACAGGAAGACGTCGCTTGTAAAAGTGGAGCGATTAGAGTCTGCTAGGGCAGCACATATGGAGGAAAAACGGCGATGTGGGTTAACTTGTCGGATGATGAGATGAGTCAGAGTATATGAGTATATGAGTATAGAGCATAAATTCAATCTTTTTGTTCATTTGTTTACTTTCATCATTCATGCTCTTAACCGAAAGGATCCCTCGTGTAAACACAATGTGTAGTTTAGCATGTGTACAGTGTGTGTCACAACAACTGACACACTGTTTACATCCATCCACCTTTGTACTGAAGTTCAGGAGCTGCTGATGAATACGGTGGACATGTGTTTTCACAACTGTCCTCCGGGGAAGCGGGACGTTAGTGGACACTGAGTTTTTATGTTTGAATTGATTTAAGTTTATATGGAGTTTGGTTTATGAAATTTCAATGACATTTGCTAAATGTCACCAAAGATAACAGTTTTTAAAATATTCATGTTGAAAAGAATAGGCGCAATGTAGCTGGCAGCTTAAATGTGTAATTGTTTTGAAGTTACAAGATTTTACAAAAACTCCACCATCACTGGTGGAGTACCATCAATTCAAAAACCCAACAATCAACACCAGTCACTTTCGGTGGCATACACAGAAAATATATAGAAATTAAATACAGAGCTGTGAGTGTAAGCCAACATGTGGAAGAATATCATATAATAGTTTAAATAATAATGTTTTAAGATAGAGCTTCAGCCTGCACTTTTCCAATCAATCTTTTTGTGTTCATTTGTTATATCTTTGCTTTCCTTTTAATTTGATGCCAGTGATATTTACTTATTTTATGTGCATTCACTTTGTAAAAATGACTAAATATGATGATTGTGACTTTGCAAAATGTATGTATTTATTTTAGATTATTTTTGTTCTTGTAAGTTGGAGCTCTTGTGTGACGTTCTCGCATGAATTGTTGCGTTTGTGATAGTAATAATATTATTATTACCTCCACCAATGAGCTTCTGTTTTCTCCTTTGTCCATTGGTTTGTTTATTTCTGGATTGATTTCCATGAAACGTGTTGGAAAAGTGGGAAATGCTCCACAGAGACCCATTATATTTTCCTGCTCATCAAGATCTGGCGATGGATTCATAAATTGTAATTTAATGATTTAATGAAATTAAATCAATGACAGCACATTATAACGATGTTAAAACAAGAGTAAATTGATATGAAATATTATACACGGTACTCAATAGTCCCAGTTGTATTTGATATCAAATGTTTGCGCCCTGTGGGTCCAATGACGACAAACCTTGTTAAAGTCGGCCTGTCTGTCTCTTTCTGTCTGCCTGTCTCTTCCTCTTACATTAGTCCCACACTCTTTCTGGACAGCCTCTCCAGGGGAACACAACCAGAGAGGCACTTTCCCTACAGCTCCAGGGAGATATGATCAAGTGACATTTATATCCAGTGCCACACTGAGTCTCAGCGTGACCCCATCACAGCCCCCACAGACTAAGTGAGCAGCCCATCAGCAGCAAAGCCCATCTTAAAGGATCACATGTTCACAAATGGTTTGACATCTCGGCACCATTTGACCCTTTATTTTTGCATCCATGATAAAAATCTATTTGATTTTGCCCAATCAGAATCCAACTCGTGCAGTTCTATAATGCAACAAGGATCAGAGGGAGGTTGACTTAGCGAGTTATCGCACATTCAACACATAGCGAAGCAGATGGGATTCAGTTCAGATGCAGGTCCAACTGGGTCACTAAAACTGTGCAGACAGGATAAGGATCAGCCGCACCCTGTATCACAATCATACATTCCCTATTTACTCCATGTTAATGTTAACAATGTTAATGAAGATATGTCAGATAGTAGGGAAATGAGGGCATAAAATGCAGCACAAGACTCAAAATACCAAATGAACTGGCCTCATTAATCTTAGATCCACTGTCAGGACAGGGAAGGTCTTGGTGGTAGCCAATCCAAGGAGTGCTCTTCTGCGAGAATGCTGCAGGTGTCCGGACAAAACACTGGATAGTAGTGTCTGACTCCTGGTCCCATGGAGAACTAGCACACTACATATTATCCATATGCTGCTTTACCTGTCATTAGATTAGCCTACTTGTGAGACCAAACATGCCTGAGACAGAGTGAAAAGACAGGTTGCTACATGTGTAATCTCTCTCCCTATTAAAACACTTTAATTTCTCTCTTTCCAGAAACTGTGAATTGTGGACGCTGTGCATCTCGTACCGAAGCCCATTTCCTCAAGTGCAAACAGATGTCCATGACCTCAGCCAGCTGAGCTGTGCCTCCTGCACAACGACCCACTTCCCCCCAAGATCGTATTCTTTGGGCCTCTTTCAATGCCTTTCGGTCCGGTGCAGTGTTGGAGGTAGCCTCATTTCGTAGGTTAATAAGAGAGCTGCGTCGGCCCTATAATTAACACGGAGAGTGGAAACCACATTAAAAGGCCCTTTGGCTGTCTCTGAGCTCTTTCCCGGTGGACCAACTGACCCTTTTAATACGAAGCAACTTCAAAGTGGCCTCAATAAGAAAATGGGCACAATGCTGAAAATATCACCCACGGTTCTCACCAGTCATTGTTGATCATCCTATCTGTGAATGTCATATTTGTTCAATTTTAACCTTTAGACCCAAACATTGTCCTTTTAGTCACTGTGGCTTCATTGATGGAAGCATTGCTGGCAAATGCTGTCATGGGAGATATTTTTCATGTTGTGTGTAACATGGCGGTGTGTCTTAAATGTGTACAGTCTGTCCTGTGTACTAATTCAGTAATATGCAATATATGAATGCAGCTACTACAGAATTGCGTCTCAACCTGGTTAAACGAGCAGCATTAGCCAGGCAGCTAACCTTCATCTACGTAAATTATATATAATATTAAGCATTATATTTTATATAACATCCATGCAAATATTGCAAAACAGTCGTATAAAAGCATTATCTAAATTATTTATTTGTCCTCCAATCATCCACAGCTTTTTTTCCAAAGTTTCATTCCTGAATACAAATGTAGTTTTCAATGTGTGTCATGCTTTGTTTGACCTGTTCATAGTCGATTGATTGATTGATTGAGTGAGTGAGTGAATGAGTGAGTGATTGATTGATTGATTGAGTGAATGAGTGAGTGAGTGAGTGAGTGAATGAGTGAGTGATTGATTGATTGATTGATTGAGTGAGTGAGTGAGTGGGTGAGTGAGTGAATGAGTGAGTGATTGATTGATTGATTGTACTGAGGTTAACAATTGAGGAAGAGAGTGGGGTTTGTTGTATTTTTGTGCAGTTAATGTAATGTATGAGGTTTTTAACATTCTGTTCACCTAATTTGAACTAAATTGTGACTGTGTGTGTGAGTGTGTGTGTGTGTGTGTGTGTGTGTGTTTGGAGAGGGGGGTTGTTTAAGGTTTGAAAGTGGGATTGTGCGCATCAGAAGTAGGCTATGTGTTGTCACACGTTGCCCATGCTGATGAGGGACGCTTCAGATTAGTCCATTAGTCATCCAGTGCTTGTTTAATTTAATCTGGAGGAAGCAGATGTTCAACATAGACATCCCTCACAATTAGCCCACAGCCACTTTCTTCCTTTTCCGTCTCTTCCTCCATTTGCTGGCATTTTGTTCCTTCCACTTGTTGATACAGTATGCTGATCCTGTGTTTGTGTGTGTGTGTGTGTGTGTGTGTGTGTGTGCAGAATTTGCGAGGCTGACTGCATCTCAGAGAAAACAGAGGAGGAATAACAATGCACTTTGATTTGATATTTCAGACTTTGCTTTGTTGATCAGATTCAGCTTTTCAAGTCTGTCTGGAATATCAACCCCCCTCCACACACACACACACACAGGGGTGTATTTGATTGTTTTGGTCTCGTATTATTGTTCTCCAAAATGTTGCACTGATTACTGTTTGCCACTGAAGCCCTTTGTGGGAGTGAAAATAAGCAAACTGTCCTAGCTTATGGGAATTTTCCTCATCCCACTATCTATACCAGTGATTTAACACATCTGCGTTCACCTCTTTGCACAAAAGCAAACCCTCTTAGCTTGTATGTCTTGCATGCATTTTCAGTTTGAGGATGATTTTTCTTTTTGCCTGTCAGTTTACTGCTTCAGTTTTTGTCATGTGCCTAAAATAGAGCTGCCTCGATTGTGTCTTTGTGTCCGAACAAAAGCTTGGGGGAGGGGTGGTGGGGGGGCAGTCAATTCAATACTAGTACTAAAGAGTTGATGTAGAAGAACACATATATGCATGCACGCTCACATTTCCTGCCAGATGTCTTGGAGTGAATAGATTGTTCCGTTTCAAATGTGAAATTAATAGCATCTCTTTGCCAACTGCCTGTATACACCCAGGAGTTGAATGCCTGGCTAATGAGTTCTTTGGGATATACTGTATTCTCTTCCTTTCATAAATATGTGGTCTCGATCTGTCTCTCTATCAATTGGAATCACTTTATCTTCATTTCAAAATGGATCGCAATATGAAACCTAACACATCTCCGAATGTGGCAGAAGGCCATCAAAGAATGTTAATATTTTACAACGGAAGACCTCCATTAGTTCCAGTCTGTCTGATGTATATGTAATTGTTGTTTGAGTGTCTGACAAGGCTACGACTTATCCTGAGATAGAAGAGAACTCTATTATTCAGACTCAATTTCCTTTCGTTGTGCCAATTTTTGGAGAGATTCTGAATCCTTGATTAGTCAGTTGTGAAGTGTGCCACAGTTAAGTCATCTGCATACTTTAGGACTCATCAAAGTGTCAGGGATGCAAACATTTCTTGATGACAGCTTCTCTTGAGTTAATCTTTTAAACTTCACCAGATAGATTGAGTGAAACAGTTTTGCAAGGCTTTACAAAAGTCACAAAGCCTAAGAGTACTTCATGTATATCTAATACAATAATTTAACCTCCTCAACTCTGTTAAGCACCCGTCTACTGGAATACCACACATACCAACACTATTAGAGTGCATTCTGGGAAAAATCATACCCATCACATCAAGAATAAGGTGAATTTTGAAGGAAATAAAAAATGCTATAGTTGGTTGGTTGGATGGTTACTATAATCATTTAATCATCACTAGAAATGATGAGATTTTTATACTTTGGCTATGTGGAATACATTGGTTACAAAACGGCTCATTAAATGTACCGAAATCCTTTAAACAGTTCCAAACTGTCTGCCTAAAGGTGTAACAATATATTTATGTCTACTCAAGCACTTAAAAGACACACTGGGATAACTTGCCAATTTATATGAATGGATTTGATACAGGCGTAGTAGAGTTCCCTGCTCCTCTGGCCTCTTGTCTTTTTTCATGTGATAGTCTGTGTAGTGATAGTAGTAGTCGTAGTAGTGTAGTACTCCTCCCACAGAGGGCTGACTCATCCAAATAGTATTTTCTACCTCCAGTTGAGATCTGCCTTATAGAAATATCCAAACATAACTAAACGTGTGGTCCTTGTCAGTTCCTTTCAGCACCTCGGACAGCGGCCACCAAGGGTGTCAATTCATTGACCTCCAATCACAAAATCCTACACTGGACACAGCTGTGGCCCCAAAATGGCCCCGCTTCCCCAACGTGATGAGTGGGGACAGCGTAGCAACGATTGATGGATGGAGGTCATTCTTTTAAATACGTGCTGTGCTATTTTCTGGTGATTTTATTTGACCTTGGCCGTGTATTATAATGAAATGACCGCACCATAGCATTTCCTCTCTCTTACCCCCTCTCCCAAAATGTGATTTTAAACACAGTAGTTGTAATGTAGGCTAAGTATTGCTGGTGTGCTCAGGGGTGTTGTTAATCTAAGAGAGTAAAAGACTATCACGTTTCAGGTGAGAGAGGACGTGGTGGGATTACTCTCTCTCTCTCTCTCTCCCCTTCTCTGTTATTACGCACGATGTTGCACGTATAGATGTCCTCTAACATTATATTATCCCTTTAATATTATGAGCTGTAGTAAGTGCATTGGACAAGAAATGACCATGTCTTTGTGTGTGTGTGTGTGTGTGTGTGTGTGTGTGTGTGTGTGCGTGTCTGTGTGTGTCCCCCATTGTATCAGGATCTTTTTCTGGCTGCTTGGAGAAAATCGTGAATATGTGTGAAATGTTTTGGTTTGTTTTGGTTTGTTTTTTTCTCTCTTTTCTATGGGACTCAGACATCAGTGATGTTTGTGACACCGAGGAGGATGCCAACATTATTTGGAGCGTCGCTCCTTTGTGTGTAAAAACACACAGACAGCTCTGGATTTGGACGGATTTGGACACTGGCACGCCTGAATGAATGCTGAACCAGAGCTCCCGGAGTGTCTCCAACACGGTCACATGTGGCTTTGCTGTGTTTGTGGGCAGCCTCTTTCCAAACGTCCTATTAATGACCAATGACCTTGTTGAAAGGGGAGACTGGACTGACTCGTGGGTGCGCGTGTGTGCGCACGCCTCCGTGTGCGTGAAAAAGGGAGAAGAGAGTAGAGAGAGGCGGGCACACCCTAGCCACGGTGTTGAATGACGCCCGTCTGTTGCTTCTTGTGTTTATCGGTGCGTTCAGCGATTGGCGGAGGAGACAGAAAGGTACCCAGCTCCAGTGCGCCGTGGGCGGGTGGAGGAGCTGTTTATAAACCCAGATCTTTCCCCGTGGGCGGGAACGTCAACACTAAAGAGTGAAAGTGAAGCGAGGGAGAGGGAGAGACAGAGCGAGAGAGAGGCGGCGAAGGAGACGGGGCTGTGGCGGCGCCTGTGGTTGACCGGGGCTCAGGGAGGGGGCGCGGCGGCCGCCCCTCTATGCGTCTACATCCGCGTATGGACGACCACCTCAGCCTCCTGCAATCTCCCCCGCCGAGCACAACCAAAACCCGTGGCGACAACTTGGTGAACCACGGTTTCACCGAGACTGAGGCCGACGTGATGACAGTGGTGGCGTGTGACAACATGCTGGAGGAGTCGGCGGCTCTGCCGGGCCACCACTCTCTGGACCGCTACGAACCGGACCACGAATGCTGCGAGAGGGTGGTCATCAACATCTCAGGGTTACGCTTCGAGACGCAGCTCAAGACGCTCTCCCAGTTCCCAGAGACGCTGCTGGGGGACCCCAAGAAGAGGATGAGGTACTTCGATCCTCTCAGGAACGAGTACTTCTTCGATCGGAATAGACCGAGTTTTGATGCGATTCTGTATTACTACCAGTCGGGCGGGCGCATCAGACGACCCGTCAATGTACCCATTGACATTTTCTCTGAGGAGATCCGGTTCTACGAGCTGGGCGAGGAGGCTATGGAGAAGTTCAGGGAGGATGAGGGCTTCATAAAGGAGGAGGAGCGGCCGCTGCCAGAGAATGAATTTCAAAGACAGGTGTGGCTGCTGTTCGAATACCCAGAGAGCTCGGGTCCCGCTCGGGGCATAGCGATAGTGTCTGTCCTGGTCATCCTCATCTCCATTGTCATCTTCTGCTTAGAAACACTGCCAGAATTCAAGGACGAGAACAGGGATCCGATCACCATCGCGCCCTTGATAAACGGCACGCTCCCTTATTTCGCCAGTCCCTTCTCAGACCCCTTCTTCGTAGTGGAGACGTTGTGCATCATCTGGTTTTCCTTTGAGCTGCTGGTGCGCTTTTTTGCGTGCCCAAGCAAGGCCACGTTCTCCAAAAACATAATGAACATCATTGACATTGTGGCTATCATTCCCTATTTCATTACTCTGGGCACAGAGCTGGCAGAGAGACAAGGGAACGGCCAGCAGGCCATGTCGTTGGCCATTCTGCGCGTAATCAGACTCGTCCGGGTGTTCCGGATCTTTAAACTCTCCCGTCACTCCAAAGGGCTCCAGATCCTGGGACAAACTCTAAAAGCCAGCATGCGGGAGCTTGGCCTGCTCATCTTCTTCCTGTTCATTGGAGTCATCCTCTTCTCCAGTGCCGTCTACTTTGCTGAAGCGGACGACCAAGATTCGGGTTTCAACAGTATACCCGATGCGTTCTGGTGGGCCGTCGTCACCATGACCACGGTTGGGTACGGGGACATGCACCCCGTGACAATCGGTGGGAAGATCGTGGGCTCTCTGTGCGCCATCGCCGGCGTGCTGACCATCGCCCTGCCCGTGCCCGTCATCGTCTCCAATTTCAACTACTTCTACCACAGAGAGACGGAGGGCGAGGAGCAGGCGCAGTATCTGCACGTGGGCAGCTGTCAGCCCCTGGCAGATACGGAGGAGCTGAGGAAGACTCGCTCCTCTTCCTCACTCAGCAAGAGCGAGTACATGGTGATAGAGGAGCACGCCATCAACAGCGCCTTCAAACAGACGCCCAACTTCCCCACTACGACTCAGAACAACTCGCAGAATTGTATGAACATAAACAAAAAGATTTTCACCGACGTGTAGCACAATGTGGAGTCGTGGCCCTGAACGCAGGAACGGATGATGTGTCAACACACACAGCTGGCTTGTGCCGTTGCGCACCAGCGTGTGGAAGCAGCAGTGAATCGGAAGAAAGAAGAAACGGAGAGAGTGTATGTGTGTGTGAGAGAGAGAAAGAAGGCAAACCATGTCTGTTCAGAGACGCTGCTTTGTGCTCCATTCAAAGAGTCAGAATTTATCATTTCAGTGATCTGAATTCATAATTCTGTAGCTACGGTTCCATTCGCGCTCGGAGAGAAAAAGCTCCTTAAAGCATTAGGCCTGCTGTTCTTCTCTGAGTGAGGGAATTGACCCGCTGTGCATTGTGCAGTGTAGCCACTGTACCATCACAACGGGTACAAATAAGCTTTTTAACTGTGAACGATGACTGCAAATGTACTCACGTTGTATTAACATGCGTTACGAGTTGTGATTCGTCAGCCATAGCCTATGTATAATATTCAAAGTCATTTAAATATTTGTGCATTAAACGCGTAATGTCTGCAAATACACAGTTGAACTTATATTATAACAATTAGACCGTTCTGTGTTATGCCTTTCTCGTGCGTTAAAGTCTAGTTCAAATGCTACAGTTTAAAATGACCCCCATGACATTACTATCGTAGGCTGTTTCATGCGTAAAAGGCACCATGAAAACACGGGGCTCTGCCCAGCGTCACTGTCTCGTTATCGGTGTCAGCCACCACGTGACAGGTGAAACACTGAGCCCTGTCGCGCACACACACAGCGATCAAAGATGGTGCGTGCCTTTCTTTGGATCCCTCAAATATTGTCCGCTGTGATGCAGTTTCCATGGTGACGGTCGTTTCCTCGGTAACCCCAGTCACCGTTGCCAAGGATCCCTTGTTTCCACAGTAACCTCACAGATGGCTTGGAAGCTTTATTAAAGATTATCATCAAAAGTTTCATCTTAAGCGAATCTTCCACTAAATTGGGGTTTTGTCCCATCACGCGGTGCGTGCGTAAAATACCAGACCAAGCCCACCGAGGCCACACGGTGACCTGAACAGAAAACACACGAGTAGGGAGGTCTGTGATCACGCTGTGCGCACGGACAGTTCCCCAAAACGAACGAGCCACAACTGTGCCTAAAGGTGCTACTACCAGAGAAGTGGGAGGAGAGGAGAGGCTGCGTGGGAATTATGAATGGACTGAAGCGCAACGTGTCTGGCTTTGCCTGGGATGCACTACCGTGGGCGCTCTGCAGAGGCCGCTGTTCTCGCACTAATAAAATCGGTAAGTACGGTCAGGGTGCCTGACGTGATCTGTCTGCTTTTAAATGTCCACTGTGCCTTTAGCCATAAAATCCATGTTTTACTGCTGTAGATTTACGGGAGCCTTTTATGGCTTAGACTCAATGACTCAATGTCAGCGACCCCAATCCTAATCTAGAAAATGACTGTTTCTCAATATAAAGACACCTTATTTAAATGACTATAATTACTCTCTCTCTCTGTCTGTCTGTCTGTCTGTCTGTCTCCCTGTCTGACCCGTGTCATGCACACATTGTATGTTGTTTTCACAGTATTTTGACGCCACACCGTCTTGTCTCACCGGGTGTGTTTGTGTGTGTGTCTCAGCAGTATGTGTTGTCCTTTTTATCCTGCACAGTGTCCTGGCTATCTTTCACCTTCAGCTGACTTTGTCTCTGAGATGATTAAGGGCACCAGCAGCAATGCTGTCCTCTGGTGGCCACCTTCTCCCTTTAACTGAACAGGTGGCTGTTGCAGAGCACAGGGAGGTGCTGAGATGACTTTAATATAATTAAATGGATCCTATACTGTACTGTACTAATGTATGATGAATGCCCTGGAGAGGCGTTGGTAAATGATTTATGAGTCAGTTGATTCCAGTAATTCATTTTACTGAAGCAATAAATTATAATTTACACACTTAAATGTGCACAGCAACTAGATATTTTACTGCATGAGTTGAATATAAAGCTTTTGAATATTTTTTTTTTTATTTGATACAGTCAGCTTGCATAGATAATACTGTGATCTTTTTGTAGCTGTGTTGCATTATACATTTTTTTGTTTAAAACTGCAGCCGTCTTTACTCCACATGTCTTGATTTATGATCCATTTCATACCGGATTCCGATTGCTTGTACTGATTTATTCTAAATATGTTCATGTTTTTTCCATGTGTGCGTGCACGAGTTTGTCGGTGTGTAATAGTAATATTATTTCTATGCCTCTGCAGTCATGGTTGACTGATAATTAGAGCACTTTCAATAGCTGGTTGAGCCCAAGGGCAAAGTGGGAGGTCCCATTGAATGATCTTTTCATTGATTATTCCTTTCCAATTTGACCCCTGACCTTGACTTCGTTGTTTTTTAGTGAAAACCTCAATATCAGTGATCACTTAAGTGGCCAACTCATTTCCCAGGTCACACAAAAGCTCCAATGAGGAGATGGAGAGCCATTGATCGGGTATGGGGATATATTATGGAGGAGATCAGAAATACTTGCTTATTTTCTCACACAATTGGTCGGTCCAGGATTATTTTCCTGGGCTTAATGTATTGGCAAAGACAGAAATCAGGCGTGATGCTATTCATGATGAAGTACTACTGGACAGGATTGTGGCTTAGTGGTTAGCACTGTTACCTCAGAGAAGGATGTATCTTAGAGCCTTGGGGTCGACCCCACAGCTTTCTGCTCATCATTGTTAGAATGTGTTAAATGAAGGAGGAATAATTACCCTACGAGGATCAATAAAGGCCAATTTTTTTCTTCTTCCTGTTTTCTTTCATAGACTGTAATCTCCTCGCTTTTAATCTGCCCTTATCACCTTATGTTTTCTGTCATCTCATTACATCATCCTTTAGTTGATGGTCTTGTGCAGAGTGTCCGACACTTTACAGGGTTCATAAGATGTTCAATGTCTACACAGACATTTCAACAGATGGCTTAACATGGCTGAATTCAATTTTGGCCTTCTTTCCGGGGCAATTTCCCACTCTCCTTTCCTTTCCTTTCCTTTCCTTTCCTTTTCGATGTTTACAGAAGTGGTAATGACCCTGCAGGGAGAAGAAGAGCAGCCTTACATTGACAATAAGACCACTGAGCTGTGTGATGGGAGTGCTTCTTTATGTCGCCTATAACAATTTGCCCTTGTCTCCGCTCCCTCACAGACATGTGCTGTTCAATTTACTGGAACCATTGATGACCCCACTTGGATCTGCTCCCATTTGGTAGGTTTAAGGAACATTTGTTATGACATGGTTTACTGCACTGTTAACTAACTTTCAGACTAACCTGCAGTGGGCTTTTTTTCTCTGTAGAGGTGCTATGACTCCGGTCTTCCTGTAAAACCAGATTGGCCAAAGTAAAGAACTGTGACGGATTTTCCTCCAGACTTCCGCCCCTCATCCTGTATCCTGAAACCTGGACTTGTAATGTGTGACACCTCAGTTCAGAATGAATCCAAATGTAACTTCTAGAGTGAGAGAGCCAGAGACTGCCTCTCTTCTGGAGGTAACACACCTTGTGGTGTAACCGGAGCTGTCGCGGGATCAAGCGGTATTCAGACAGTCACAGATCAAAGCTGGACTTGTGTTATGGATTCAGATGTTTCTATACAATGCTTTCTCTATACAGTTATAATGGACGTTTGTGGGAACAGCCAGCAACTACACAAAGAGCGTTTTGGTGCTGGAATTCAAAAGGATTCCGTGATAGAGTCATTATGTTTCTGGAACTGAATCACTGCTGACAATTACTGACACACACAGCTTTAACTCCAGGGCAGAAATCTGAGAAATCCAACCATGATTAGATGATACAAAACTGTGATACAAATCAAACTGTTAGGCATATTTGTTAGATCTGTGTGCTCTGTATTGCTAAGATGTGAAACACACATACTCATGTGAGCTGGTTACTACTATTCCCCTGACCAACAGATGGACACAGACAGAAAGTCACACACAAACACACACACACACACAGGTGTATGGGGCTGTGTGTGTCAGGGGATGGTTGTGTGTGGCAGTATTTGTTCTGTGTTGTAGCACTGTGCTGTCTTAAACATGACCCATATAAACAGACTGGTGTTTGTGCGTCTTTATTTTAGAGGAGCTGCATCCTGCTTCCACTTCACTTTATAAATGGCAGAAATAAACACACTTAACTGTTATGTATATTTCAAGTGTTATGATCGGATGAGGATGAAATAAGGGTCTCACTCAGCACGCCGGGCTATTTAAGCAACTTGTTTCAATTTGTATAACCTAACGGGGGAAAAAAAGTGAAATGAGACTGGAGAAAAACAAAAGTACATAAATACTGATTTTTTTTTCGATTTAAAGTGGAACATTATCGTCCAGAAAATAAGTGTTGTCACAGAGGAAATGTCACAGTTGTGGGATCAATTCTCTATTTCAGCCTTAAACGTCACAGTCAAACAACAAAAGTCACTTTATTGTACTCATCCTAGGACAGAACACAGACTCTTTCATGATATGTGGTGACCAGACAGGGCATCTTCGAGGCTATTTAAGGGTCTATATACTTCTAAATACCGCAATTAGTCAGCTTCAGCTAAATAAAAGAACATTTTGTCTCTGTCAGATTTTAGGAATGTAGCGTCAACTGACGGGAAATAGACGTGTTAATTTCTTAAATGAGGACATCGTCCATTTTTCCACCCAGCAGGCTGCCCCTCAATTACATGACTGGGCCTTAAAGAGTTCTGAACTGTGTCTGCATCCAGTGGAAAACTTCATAACATCTCTCAGTCAAGGGGGTAAATATTAGCATTCTACCAGAGGCTTACAGCCATTAGACTGCCATGCTGTATACGAGCGAGTGTGCTTTATACCTCCGGCAGTTCGCTAATAACTCTACTATCTTCTTACGCTGTTGTCCTCTCATGAGAAGCAAAATCAAACAGCTTTTCTTCGAGCAATTATTCAGGATTATCCATTATAGAATTCATCAACACGCCACACCCCTTCTTATATGACTTATAAATCTTCCATTTCCTCTTTTAGTTGCTGCACCTCTGTCTGGTCTACAGTCTCCTTTTGTCTTTCTCACTTCTTTCTCTCAACTTGCCAGTCGAGGTATCCCACTGTCGTCCAGATTTTTAATGCCAATGATGTCATCAAAGCTCACCGCCAGCCGTTGCGCTCCAGTGCGAAATCTCCATAGCAACAAGGGAAGGGTTGTTGGTAAGGAAAGATAAAGAGAATGGCTCCAGCTACGCTCCACTGCACTGAGACTGCAACCATATACAACAGATTCTGTATTTGGCGGGTGCATTGTGGGGATCAACACTTAAGCTGTCTGTATCAGTGTCAACTGTTGCAGTGTTTATGCCTACATGGCGGCTGAGGAGTGTTTAGGGTGGGGTTTGGCTGTGTTTCAGGTTGTGTGTGTCTGTGTGTATGTGTGTGTATCTGGCAGACCATTAGCCCTTACCCCACAGGCAGATAGATGTACAGTAGATTGAAGGTTTAGGACAATGCTAAAACTATCCATTTATACAACAGCATCAGCTTGGATGCATGTACTAAAATAACCAAGATATTATATGGAATTAAACCTACAACAATGAATGAATTTATATATATTTCATATATAAGTAACCATAATAACCTAGCAAGAATGAATGACTTAACACAAATTTAATATAAAGAACCAATTAACAAATAACCTAACAATACTTCATGAATCTATTTATCTTTAAAATATAAATAAAAACCTAAAGACATTTAATGAATGTTTAGATATTTAATAAATACAATTAACCACAACAGAAACAAGTGGTAAACATTCCACAGGTCTAAGTATAGTTATTTATGGAAAGAAATAAAGATGCGCACAGATTTACACACATGGATGTTCCGCACAGAGACAGCCGGTTGCTAAGGATGATGATGCTGTTGCTGGTGCTTCCTTGAAATCAGATTATCTGGAGGCTGATTGGTTGATGAGATGCAGTTTTCAGCCACAGTTGCAGCCTCCAAGGAGGAACTCCCTGTCCAGATGTGTGTTCTCTGTGCAAATACACAAAACAGAACCAAGTCATTTATACACACATAATCACACACAGATTGAAGCCTGTATTTTGACGTAAACATACACCCAGTCTACGTTTACACCTGCATGCTGAGATGCAAAAATGCTTTTCTGTTTGCTGTGCTCCACTGCATGACTCATCACTCGCTCTCTCTGACCTTTATCTCCTCTCCACCCCTTGTCACCTTCCCTCGTGTCCTGATTTACATTTTCTACACACGTTTTCTGCAGACTATAACCCTCATGTCACTTTGCCTCCATGTATCGCTCCTCCCAGATGGCATTTTAACCTTTTCATCACTCCATCTAAGCAGTAAGATGTTGGCGTAGTCTCCCAAAAAAGTCAGACTATCAAGCCATGGAGAATAACACCATCATTTTAGTCTAACATAAAATCTACCATAAGCATGGAGTTATGCAAGATTAATATTATTAATTTACTCCCTTCGCTAAGCTACACTTCCAGAGCAATTAGGCCATTGATTTTTCCAGGTTTGCTAAGGCTGAAAGAACAACAGAAAGCAAAACCACATCCAGAATCAATAGTGGACTACTCTACTCTCAAGGTAAGGACATACAGTAGCTCATGGTGAAAGTGATGATCATGATCCTGGCTGCTCTCTGCAGGCAGATAAAGCAAGTCCAAGGTCAATCTCTAAATATAGTGGGACCCCAGAGGGTGACATGCAGGGAGAGTGAGGAATGAGGAGAGGCAATGGCAAAAAAGACGAATGAAAGGTGATGATAATCTGACACAGGCAGCTCTGTGGCTGTTTATCGTGACTAAGTAGCTCTGTTTCATATTTGGACGTGTACATGTATATAATTTAGTAGCAAGATTTCCACTTACTGTAAAATAAAAAGTTTGTGGAGCTGTCATAGTGTCAATCTTATCTGTCATTAAGAAACATTAAGTGCTGAACAAAGCCCATAATATCATCAGTACAATCGTGTGTGTGTGTGTGTGTTGGTTCAGTTTCCTGTCATGTTAGTTTACACTTGAACTTGGACACACCAGCATGTAGAAATCATTTGATTTTAGTATGACCCGTAGGAACAGTACAAACTGGCAAAGATGGACAGACTGGGCACAACACTTTAAAAAACCCCAGGGGAAGAACATCCATGATTAGAAGGAGCAGTTGAGCCTTCTCCGTCACGAAATGTGGAGAGGACCAGCAGGGGAATCAACAAGAATCAACTTTTGGCAGTCAGATGAATTTTTTGACTGAACAATTTAAGAGGATTGTGACCTGGCTCCCGGTTCAGCTCTCCTGCTGCTGCTCCTCCTGTTTGCCTCTCTCCTTTGGATTTTTTCTCTAGGGATTCAGGAGATTGCAGGGCCCACCTGACCCAATGGGAGTTACATTTGGAGCTTCTGGGTGCCTCCTTCCTCTCTAGTCGCAGCAAGATTGTGTATATTATGTCTCATCTGATGGGCAGAGCAGAGGCTTGGGGCACGGTGGAGTGGAACAGGAGATTATCCTATCTGTTTACCACCTGTTTATTCACGCAAATATTTCAACACATTTCACCCGGACCAGAAGCAGCCAGAGCACTGTTGAGTCTGCAGCAGGGTAAGATAAGAGTTACGCCATAGAGTTTCACACACTGGCTGCTGAGAGTGGATGGAAGCAGTTTGCGTTGTTTGATGTTTTTATTCACAGAATGTTTAACTCTTTAAAGGATCAACTTGCACCCGTTGACTTACTAACAGATCTGGACCTTCTCATTGCCCTGGCTATAAAAATGGACAAGTGGCTGGTGGAAAGAAAGAGAGAGAGAGAGAATGAGAGATCCCATCTTAGGTATTCCCCACCTGCTCGGAGGAGGCAGGTTCTTGATGATTCTCCCCTGTCGTGGTGTCGTCCTTCTCACTCTTTTCCATCTGCTCCTCCCTCTGCTGCATGCATGCAGCTGGGAAGATCTAAGCTGCACCTTTAAGGAGCGTCAGTGGCAAATGAGAGAGGAATGTTGCATGTATTGTGTTCAACTAGAACACTTGCTTGCTTTGGTCCAGTGAAAGATGCTCATTTGATGAAAATGAGGGTGCTGGTGAGCAATGCAACAATTTTTTCTAATACATGTTGTATTTTTTTTGTTGGCCGCTAATTACCCAGATCTCTCCTTCAATTTCCTGCACACAGACTATATTGGTGGATTCAGGTTCAGATGCCAATCTCATAGACTATGGCTTAGCCAGAAGGCTGGATCTGAATCTATCTCGTCTCCTGAGAACCCTGCAGGCAAGTGCTCAGGGCGTTTGTCTCCTGTGCCAGGTAACATACCACTCAAAACCTGTCCAGCTCTAGTTTCCTGACTATCACACAGAATCCCCGTTTTTCCCCCCTTGAGAGCTACTACCCACTCATTCTGGGTTACCCAAGGCTAACTGACACAAGCCTCATCTTGACTGGTCCACTGGCAATCTTATGACATGTAGCAAGCAGTTTTTAAAAGACGATTTCCCATTGAAGTCTCCTTCACCCGCTCTCTTTGCTCCTCTTCAGTCCCAGATCTTCTTCTGTTTCTCAGAGACTGATTTTCCTGACCTTTCTAAGGTTCCATCGTGCTACCTAAATTTTGAGGAGGTCTTCAACAAGGCCAAAATTACCTCCTTGCCACTACATTGGCCCTATGATTGTGCAATTGACCTGCTGCCCTGCTTCCCACGTTCCAGGGGTCAGCTCTACTCTCTCTTTGCTCCAGAACTGCAGACCATGAGGGAGTACATGGAGTCATCACTAGCTTCCAGCCTTACCAGGGACTAAACGACATAACCATCAAGAACGGGTACCTCCTCCCTTTATTGTCCTCTGCCCTCGAACCTTTGAAAGGGGCCAAGATCTTCACCAAAGTAGATCTCAGAAACACCTAACATTCTGAGAGATAAAAGGATGTGGGACGAATGGAAAACTGCCTTCAACATTCCTGTTAGGCACTGCAAGTGTCCTTTGATGTCCTTTAGTCTAACCATTGCTCCAGCTGCATTCCAGGCTCCCATCAATGACGTTCTATGTGACTACCTCCACACATTTGCTTTTACACATCTGGATGATATACTCATCTTTTGGACTGATAAATTGTCTCATGTCCTGCACGTCCACCACATACTCCAGTGCCTCCTCAGCCATCAGTTGTTTGTGAAGGCTGAGAGGTGCAAGTTTCATGCCTCCACTGTGCCATTTCTAGGGTTAATCGTGGCTAAGGTAGAGATGCAAATGGATCCAGAGAAGGTTCGTGCTGTTTTGGAGTGGCCTACTCCCATCAACGGCAAAGAGGTGCAATGTTTCCTTGCATTCCTCTACCAGGTAACCCTGAAGTTGACCAAGCCTTCGGAAGACTCAAGGAAGCCGTCACAACAGCACCAGTCCAGACGTCTGCTGCCATAAATTACGGCGAGAACTGTTGGCCGTACAGGTAGCTCTGAAGCAGGGCCTTCACTGGTGGGCAGAACAACCATTGTTGGTTTGGAATGACCACAAAAATCTGTGGTCAGCTAAATGCCCGACAAGCAAGGTGGTCTCTGTTTTTCAACTTTTAATTTCAACCTGTCCTATTGTCCTGTGTCCGCGAACCAGACGCCTGATGCCTTATTGTGTGTATTCAACCCTGTGTGTGCCCCCAAAACACACTTTTTAAATTTTGCCCCCTTCCTGTGTGGTAGGGGCAGCTACCTGAGAGACTGAGACTAAAGTGAAGCAGGCTCTAGAGAAGGTTGACGTGCTGGTCGGATGCCCTCCGAGCCGTCTGTTTGTGCCATATGTTCTCTGTTCATTGGGCACACACCACCCTCCTCTCAGCTCCTTGATGAAGGTCCAGCATACACGGTCACACAGCTCTTTGGCCAATCAACATCAAGGATCCTAAACTAATACGACTTCCGCAGGCACCATCCTGAAGAACCTTTGTCATCTGGAGATGTTCTTAGAAGAGGGGTAGTGTTGTGGCTCATCAAGTTTTAGTGTAACTGGAAATGTGTGCATTCATTTGTTTATTAAGTCAGCATAATTTAAGCAGGTAAGTCCCTTTGAAATTAAAAAATAAGCTCATTTGCAAGAGAGACCTGATCAAGAGTGTCATAGCTCATCAAGCCCCCTGAGGTCCTGTAGTGTTTTTCTCAAGCGTCTTGTCATTAATTTCCTCTTTTATTTGAAAAATACTCCGGTGTTGTTTCAGATCCTGCACTTCCTGTCATCATGTGTGCCCCGCCAGTGTCATTTTCTATCCTGCCTCCCCAGTGTGTCTTGTCTAGATGCCATAGTTCTATATTCCTTTGTCTCGCCTTATTATCCCAAGCTGTTCGCTCTTCGTTGATTGCCCCACATTTATTTAGTCTCTGTGTTTCTTGCCCTCTGTGCCAGTTGGTCTTTGTTCTCCTTGTGAGTCAGACTGCCAGCGTTCTTCTCCCTGTGTTGTGCCTAGTTGTTATTTGACCAATTTTGTTTTATTGATTCAGATTTTGCCGAACCCTCTGCCTGTGATGTGACTTTTTGTGTACCCAACCTGGTCTTTTTTTTCTGACTTTTGTGTTGAGTCCTGCATTTGAGTTTATTTTTCAGTGAACCTGTCACAAAGAGGGTCGCATAAAATTGTCTATACAATAATGAACACTTTGAGAAAAATTAAATTTTTTGAAATTTTATTTTATTTTATAATGACAACCAATGTATAACCTCTTAAACTCTCAGGTCATTGCTGATGAGTCAATCAGTGAAAAGTTTTATATCAAATTCTTGTAAAAAGAACAAATTTTCCAATGATACCAATTACATCAGACGGTTTTCTGTGAAATGATACCCAACACATCTATTGAAAAGAGAAATTTAAGGTACATAAAAACTGTACCTTTAAAAAAACAAGCATTAGTAATTGTTGGATTTTTTGGTAGAAAGATTTTTTTTGGCGTTTCTGCTTTATTACAATATGTAGAGAGACAGACAACATGCAGTAAAGGGCATAGGTCAGAATCAAACCTGTGCTGCTACAGTCAGTGTTATGTGCTCTACCAGCTGAGCCACCAGGACGATGTTTTTTGGTGATTGTGAAATTCTCCAGAAGTTATGAGATTTGAGATCTTTTTATTTTATCTATATTAGTTATATACATATATAGAGTTATATTCAATTACCAATTAATTAGAGAGAGAAGAAAGAAGGGTATTTTATTGATTCCGCAGGGAAATTAATTTCCTGCATTCTTACCCATCCTCAACAAGGAGCGGTGGGCAGCCAACACACGCAAACACACACACACAACAGCGCCCGGGGACCAACTCCAGATCTTCCACCTTTGCCTTGGTCAGGGGCAACGGCAGGAGTGATTAACCTAATGCACATGTTTTTGTGGGTGGGGGAAACCGGAGCATCCGGAGGAAACCCACACAGACACGGGGACAAAATGCAAACTCCACACAGAAAAGTGTGGAGGTCGAACCCACAACACCACCGTGCCGCAATTATAGTAATTATTAAATTAAATATTACATATTAAATATCCCTGAACTATTTGCCCTAAATTATCAGTTAATTTACCAGAGCTAAAGGGATTAAAAACATGTGAATTTACAGACGTTATTCCACGCCAGGTTCTGTAAGATGTTCATATGTGTGTATGTGTGTTGTAGCTCGTGAGCGATCACCTGCTGCAGCACCACCAGAGGTCACCCAGGATAAAGCTCCTCCCCTGCAGTGTGCTGTCATAACTTGGATCATCGCCCTCTTCTCTCCATCTCCCTCCTCCCTCTGTCCTCCTGTCCTCCACATGTCCTGCTGCATAGAAAAGGGCGGAGTTTTTAAGCATATAGTCAGATGTTTGCCAACTCACAAAATAATGCACAAAAAGTGCAAATATGGCGAAATGGTATAGCACAAAATAACCCATCTGAACTTACTTTGTTGGTCTGCTAATGGAATACAGTTGAGTCATATGAGGAGGGTCATTAACATTTAGGGATTTGGAAAGCATTCTTACATTTCCCCCATTAGGTTCCATCTGGTCTGCTTGGCTGAACAGAAACCAGAATCAATGGTCCCATTCTGCTGAGATCTGGTGGAACCTGAAGGTGAAAGACAAATGGAGACAGATTTGTGAATTTGACCCAGATGGGGTTAACTGTTCTCAGACGACTGAGTCAACTGTTTGCTGGTAAATATGCCTATTTTTAATCGCTTGTAGAGGTTAAAAAGACAAAGCAAAACATCAGCTCTTCTTTGAATTACATACGTATTGGGGTATTTTTAGTAAAATGTATACGTAGCAGGAAATGTTGAAAATTTTTCTTCCATTTACTCAACAACGTATTTGCGTACTGTGTGTTTTCTAGGTATGTGTCACATTAAGGCATGGCAGTAAAGTATGATTCCTATTAACCTTATATATGATTGATTGTCCACATATAGGATAAAATACGATGAAAACAACAAAAAGAAGCTCCAACCAATAAAAACCATCAATAACCATCCTCCATTCAATCCCATATAATCCTCCGTAAGTGCACTCCACCCCTCCCGCTGGTGAAACAGGGTTATGGATAGTTACTTTGAATGTAGCGGTGGATGATGAATCGTCACTCTGCTGACACTCGGGAAAGAAAGTGGCCTGGCACTTAGCTGCCCCCTATTTAATACAGGACACTCTTCATTTGCATTCATTGACAACCACGAGTTAAAAGAGTTCCTGGCCAGCGCGTGTCAACATGTCAATACTCCTCTTCGAGACCCTCTCTCGGGCTTGGGTTCCGTGCAGAGAGAGTGATTGCTCGAGTCCCTTTGGCCCCATGCCATCATCTCAATCAGTGTTTTGACAGTTTGATTGCTCAAGTATTGTGTATCATGTTGAACCTGTCCTTGAGCAGAGTTGTAGAGCGAGATGTAAAGGGGGGCGGGGGCTGGGGGTAGTTGGTCTTCCTCATGCTGTCTCAAGGGTATCATGGAGTCTCTCTCTCGCTATTTCTCTTGCTTGTGTAATCCCCTGGTTGGCTGAAGACATATCTGGGTTTTCACTTGGCACGCTTTCAAGCAGTCGAGGAAAGAGGAGCGGGGAAGAACGACTTCATGAAAACACCACCCTGCCTCATTGGACAAAAATGGATTAGATTGAGATTTCATTAAGAGCTCTAAGCATCAATTCTGAGTTTATGTGTACTTAATTAACTCACCAAATGATGTGGTAGAAACGAAGCAGGACTTCAAACCTCTGCCCTGTCAAATGTGAGAGAGAAAATCACAAGACAGAGGTAAAAATGACATGATGGAGAACCTTTCAAGGATACAGAGGGTGAAATGTAATAATCTGGTTAATGTGGAGGTACAGTATTATATTAGTATTTTATAGACCAGGAGGGTTCAGCATGTTTTGTCCCCTCCTGACTGATGTGGGGGGGAGACAGAGGCTGAGATGAGGTTTTTACCCTGTTAGTGAGATTTCTGGATGCGATGAGTTGCACGCAGTCTGTCTATTCCTGTCAGTTCAGCGCTGTTCAGGGACGGTCTAGTGTCATTTTCTGTCTCTCGCTGAGCCCTGCACTTCTTTTTCTGACGTGTCAACTTATTTAAATAGATGTGATTATTCTTGAATAGTAAAATTTAAAAACATTCTACAAATAAACACAATAATAAAATATTTTAACCGCTGCTGCCCTTAAAATGACATTAATAATGTCACGCCCCACCCCGGGGCCGCCGACCACCGGTTGAAAATCCTGATATAGACAGTTAAAGAGAATGTCTGGGAAACGAATTTAAACATATTTGTGGAGTCGATTACAGTTTCGGGCTTGGTTCCGTGTTCCTCCTCGTTTGCTGGATCTTGTCTCCTCCGTGGAGAACTTGCGGCGCCACCTTGGATGAAGGCCCCGGTCCGCCCAGTGGTGGGCGATGCTTCCCCTTTAATGTGGAGAACTGACAAGAATACGAGCATCGGTGAAGGAGCTGCATGGGGCGAGGCGCGCACAGAGCTCTTAGTATGCGCTGCAATGCCCAACTGCAGCCCACGCATCTCCACTGTGATGATTTGTCATGAAATACGAGGGACACAGACGGGAGGAGTCCACAGCTCAAAAATCAGGCGGTCGGGATGAGATGACAGAGTAGACAAATAAAACGTGACTGGACTCGCGACCTCAAGGCGCATTTGAGAGGAGACGGATCCGGACAGACACACACGCGTCTGCCTGCGCACCGAGAGGATCCGGGTGACTGTAGTATTGTGCATGCTCTTATCTGTAAGAAGAGGCTGTGTCGCTTTATGTGCATGGAGTGTGTTGAGGACGTTTGAGCATGTCTGGCACCTGTCACCAACTCCGAAAAGCTCACGCATGAAGCCGGCTGTGCGTTCCGTCAAACACCATCAAAGCGCTGCGCTGTGTTTCATGGAAGGGGCTGCTGTTATAAACGGAAGGGTCCAAATGAGAATTGTGTCTGGTTTTTGACGAGCTTTGAAGGCAGGATTCAAACAGGTGACTGAACGTCTGCATGCGCCTCCCCAAACCTCCCCTGCGGGCGCTGACGATCACCTTGGTTGTGGTTTTTGCTTTGAAGGAGGAGCGTCAGATGTTGCTGATCGGAGCGCTTCACAGTCGCTGCGTGAGAACCGGGACGCGCTTCAACCTGTAGCACATGTTCGGGGAGCTGGGAGACCGAGGCTCCGCTGCGCCCTCGCCCCGTGTCCCATCTTCCTTTCCCGCGTGAAGAGCTCCGGGCTTCGGCTGATGCGTGACCGCGGGAGCTGACTGAGGACGGGACACAGTGAGTCCGACAAGGGCGGAGTAAGTAGGACTTTCTCATCGTCATTCCCAAATGCTTTGACTGAGGTTTCACACTTTATTTAGAAGAGCCGTAGCATTTGTGTAAGTTTGATGATGATGATGATGATGATGATGATGTAGTTGAACTCCTCGGTATGAGGCTCTGATTGGCTCATCTGCCAGAATCTAACCAGTTGATGAACTGACTTGACTGCACTGTGGTTCATTTAATGTCATGGATGGACTTGAGAGGGAACGTTGTCCATGTCACACATCTACGGAGAAATAAATTCCATCCCAGAGATTGCATGGAGCACTCAGCATATAATCTGATTTGATGTTTGTAATTTCACCCTCTGAGAGCTGATACAGTATTACTGGGTAACATATTGATCTTGGAGTGTGCTCATAGGAGAGAGGACTCATAACCTAATACACATAGACATAATGGAGCCAATGCGCACAAATGGTTCGCCCCCCCCCCCCCC
>OMNV01013931.1:138688-163529 GCA_900303265.1 Brotula barbata
CCCTTGTTATTTTCAAATCCCCTCCTCAGTTCGCAGGAAAGTCATGAAATATTGCATCCAGTGTTGTGATGATATTTCATTTTTCATCCTTGACTATCGCTGCAAACAGGTGGACTATAATTTATGAGGAATGAAATACAGTCTGAACAGAAAATTTATTTATTCACCGATTACCATGATTATTTATAGAGTAATCGATATTTGTATGTACTGTATACTCTGCATCAGAGTTTGTTTCTATGCACTATAAGAAAGATAAGAGAATTTAAAAGTACAAATTTCATGTCACAGCTATTTACTCTATAAACAATCATAATTTGACTAATTCAGTATGGGTATGATATTTCCCTACCTGTGTGATGATGCTGCATTTCGTTGTTTGTTGGTTGCAGAAAGTGCGTGTGCATGTATCGTGCAGGAGACAAACACAGAGGAGGGGAAAGTTGTCAGACTGAATGGGACTTGTTGTCTTTTTTCGAGTGTGCAGAACAATCTAAGTGTTGCTGCCTCGTTGTATTCTGTCCTCATGATGAAGACCACAGAAGTCATCTTAGCTTAGCATCCAGTCAGGTGCTAAGTCAGTCAGACATTTTCCGAATAATCATTTGTGTGTTTGTATTAGATGAGTCAGTTATCGGTTTTAATTAATCTTGTCAGTCCCAGGAGATGCAATATGATACATAATCATGTTAATATTGAAATCTTTCTCTCCTGTAGCTCATCACAGACGGATCTGCCCAGGCCGTGAGGCATCTTTATCTCCTCCACGCCCTAAAGTGGCCCCACCCAATTTGAAAACTGCAGGTTCCATCCACCTCCGCTATGACGGTTGCTACCAGCGACCCGGCGGACGAAGCGGTAGCACATCCGGGTCAGCCTCACGACCATTATGACCCCGAGCCGGACCACGAGTGCTGCGAGAGGGTGGTCATCAACATCTCAGGCTTACGTTTTGAGACGCAGCTCAAAACCCTCTCTCAGTTTCCAGAGACCTTGCTGGGTGATCCTAAGAAACGGATGAGGTATTTCGATCCTCTCCGGAACGAGTACTTTTTTGACCGGAATCGCCCAAGTTTTGACGCTATTTTATATTATTACCAGTCAGGAGGAAGGCTGCGCCGGCCCGTTAATGTGACCCTCGATATTTTTTCAGAAGAGATCCGCTTTTATGAATTGGGAGAGGAGGCGATGGAAATCTTCAGGGAAGATGAGGGGTTCATAAAGGAAGAGGAGCGGCCCCTGCCCGAAAATGAGTTTCAAAGACAAGTATGGCTGCTGTTTGAGTACCCAGAGAGCTCAGGTCCTGCTCGAATCATTGCCATCATCTCAGTCATGGTGATTCTCATCTCTATCGTCAGCTTCTGTCTGGAGACACTTCCAGGTTTCCGAAACGACGAAGAGGAGATGTACAACTATTACCAGTCCATGTCAAACTCCACGACCACAAATGAAATCTCTCCATATTTCACAGATCCCTTTTTCATCGTGGAGACCCTCTGTATCATCTGGTTCTCCTTTGAGTTCCTGGTCAGATTCTTTGCCTGTCCGAGCAAAGCTGGATTTTTTGGCAACATTATGAACATTATTGATATTGTGGCAATCATTCCATACTTCATCACCCTCGGCACAGAGCTGGCAGAGAGGCCGGAGGACAGCCAGGCAGGGCAGCAGGCTATGTCTTTGGCCATTCTCAGAGTCATTCGCTTAGTCCGAGTGTTTCGCATCTTCAAACTCTCCCGTCACTCAAAGGGGCTCCAGATCCTGGGGCAGACGCTGAAGGCCAGTATGCGTGAGCTGGGGCTCCTCATCTTCTTCCTGTTTATCGGCGTGATTCTCTTCTCCAGCGCTGTCTACTTTGCTGAAGCCGACGAGGAACATTCCCAGTTCAGCAGCATCCCGGAGGCTTTTTGGTGGGCAGTGGTCTCCATGACCACCGTGGGCTACGGAGATATGGTCCCCACCACCATTGGCGGAAAGATTGTGGGGTCTCTCTGCGCGATTGCTGGCGTGCTGACCATCGCCCTGCCCGTGCCCGTCATTGTATCAAACTTCAACTACTTCTATCACAGGGAGACGGAGGGCGAGGAGCAGGCACAGTACCTGAACATCCCAAGCGTGCCTAAGGCCAGCTCGGCCGAGGATCTAAAGAAGAGCGGTCGGAGCGGCAGCGGATCCACTCTCAGCAAATCGGACTATGTGGAGATCCAGGAGGCAGTCAACCACAGCACTGAGGATTTCAGACCGGAGAGCATGAAAACAGGAAACTGCACCCTGGTCAACACTAACTACGTAAACATCAATAAGATACGTACAGATGTGTAATGTGAGCGTTAACTTCAGCTGAGATCTAATGGGATCGCAGCAGGAGGATAACGAGTATCTACCTGCGTTGATCGGCGCGTGTCGCTCCAGTTTGGGAGTTCAGAGTAGACCTTTAAGATTAATTGGGAGAAAAGGTCAGTAGAGAAGACCTCATATCCTCCCACATCCTTTGAAACTCTCTGCCATCTGTCTTATTTAGGACATTGTCAGTGTCTGCATGGAGTTAGTCTTACCTGTGTGACTGTTCAGTAGTCGTCCTGCTCGCAACGGTAGCCAAATAGTAGCCTGAGCAGTAATAATCGATATAACCATATAAGGGGACCACCAGTTTCTACCTTCATGCTCAAACTGCCTTCTAGATAATAGAATAAACATAACTGTTATTTAAAAACTAGCATTTAATGTAAACTCTTCTTTGTAGTGAGTAAAACAGGCCATATTTTCAAGAATGACTTAAATATGTTGCTCTAACTGCCAAGGTCCTGATTCAAGAAAACAAGGCAAAATCACCACGATCGCATCTGTTCTGTGGGAAGAAAAGCGAAAGTAACAAAGAGACGAAGCGTCCATACTGTAGCTGCTGTCCCGAGACCGCTAACATTCCTCTATTGCCTCTATTAGATGCCGTCTAGTGCAGAGGACAGTAGATAGATTACAGGGCTGGACCACAATAGCACACCACTTTCTTTTTCTCGCTATTTTTCCTTGATGACGGTCAAATCGAGTGTAGCGACTTGTTTGTTTCAGGATAACACAGGCAAGCAGGCGGACGGGAGAGAAACGGCTCTTCAAACTGACGGAATGTTTTCTTTTATTTATTGATACATATCAATAAATAATTATTTGTATTTCTTTTTTTTTTTTTATTACGATGATTTTTTAAACATGAGTTCCCGTCTTTAATAATGATAATAACACAGCATTTGTGGGTGGTGAGCGCCTACATTTTTAATGTTAAAACACCCAACACAGAGGAGGTTTGTTGAGTATTTTCTCTGTAGGGTTTGAGTGCCTATTGTGACATCTTTTCAATTTAACCTAACTTACCTTAAAGTGTCTCTTTAGCTGCCACCCAGCAAATATTTTCACTGTTATTTCCAGCCAATGTAGTAACTTAGAGATTTATTGTTTTTGTCAGAAGCTAATTTCAGTTCAATGATGAGTTTAATGTTGCATGGCATCAAAGTTAACTCAGTTTGAACAACGGCCCAGAAACAACGCGCACGCTCACTCATTGAACATCAAACCAGCAACCAGCCTGCTTTTTATTTCCATTCTTACTCTCGTCTACTGTAGAAACGTACTCTTGATTTCCGAATACTGGTCCATTAAGAAGCACGAGTAAAATCGACCGCTTAGATATTTGACAAAATAGTCAACATCACTCGCGAAAGCAGCCTTTTGTTGTAATTTTATCATCACGCCTCCTCACGTGTATACCTATGGACGTTTTCCGTTATTACATCACACATTTTTCTCCTCTCAGATCACCAAAGACAAATGAACTTATAATGTAGAAACAGATTTATTATTGTTTTATGAATCATTCCATCGGTGCATTTTGCCCAGGACAAAATGTGGTGGGACCTGTATAGGCTCTATTTCCTTCATCAGCTTTTGATCAAAAACAAACGTCTTCTGCTATTGTCGTGCTGCATGCCATGTGACTGTATTCATTGTAGCATGCGTTAGTATGAATGATAGTACAATAACTAAACAGCAATGTGTCCGAAGTGTATTCCAATATCTCTGTTTTCCTCCGTGAGGTACTAGCTCTATGTGCAATATTTGAAAGACAGATGAATGAGGAATGATGTAAGATGCTTTCCACGTGCTTTTTCTCGACATAGCTATCCCACTGTGGAGCCTCAGTTTGTGTGAAATAATAGCAAGGATTGTTTGTCCGTGGGCAGATTTTTGGTGATGTCATTGAGGAATGGGGGCCTGTTTAAGATGAGAGATAACGGAAAAGGACTGATGGGAGCGGACAACGCATCTGAAGATTCCAGAACAGAGATAGCAATTTAGGTGCCCCACCCCCATCCCCGTCCCTTCAGTGTCCTATCGTAGTCGCTATCTGTGTGTCATAGTGAGGCTGGTGTATTAAAAGCACAACAACGGCTAGAGTATTATCTGCTTTCAGCCTAGTGGGCGAACATGGACTCAAAACTATTTGACTTTTTGCCCAGCCAAGCACGTCACAAGGCTCCTAAGGGGCTGTCTGAGTGCACCCACCTCTGAGTTATAGGTCTTCATCATTCTCAGTGTTTTGTGTTGTGTTGTGTACGCGCAACGCGTGTGTGAAAGAGGGACAAAGAGATTGTGGGAGAAACGGCTTTTAGATACCCGTGGGCTGATCGTGTACCTCTCAGAGACGACTCGCTCACACTCGTCTAAAATGCTGCTCTTGTGCGTGTCCAAGCCATAAACAACTCTGAGGAAGACTGTGGTGCTCTGTATGCTCTTTTCCGGCGCTCATACTCTGCCTGTGTGCGGTATATACTGTAGGTAATACATGCATGTACAGATGAGTGGGAAGCTCGGGAAGAGATTGCTGTGCCTGTGTTGACATATACGCCCCTATTAAAAGGAAGGAATCTGCCATATAAACAACCTACGGTACTCCGTTCTGTACAGGGAATTAAACCGTGGAAAGGGAAGGATATAGGAGACAAGATGGAGAAAACGTGGCAATGAATGTTGGATAAACACTGCCCACAACCTCTGTACACTCTGCTATACCTTTTACTGTGATGTATACGCGTATATCTCTACGCAGCTTATGTGACGTTACCTAAAAGCTTCACTCGGACTGCCATTTTTTCCACTCTGTTACCAAGCACATGGAAGAAACTCCAAGCACCCAGACAAAGCTTCAGGATTATTATCTGGCATTTACCTGTATGCACACACACTGACACAGGTGTGCACACATCTGCCCTCCTGGAGACTTAATGGCGTCAATTTGTGTTTGTAATGACGTCTACACCTGTGGTTCCAAACAAACTGAACAGACTTCAAACCGCTGTGAGTGGTGAGCACACGCGTAGCCATGTAAATGTATCGACTAACAGCTGCTTTCAAAGATGTCTTAAAACGCCTAAAGCTTCAGCTTTAAAATGAGGTTTTTGCCATGTGACGGTTCCCGTGTAGCAGGGAATCAAAGTGTACGCTTGCTGAATTATTCCAGGAAACTCAACTGAATATTGTAATTAATTATCTTGTAGGACAAAGGATGAAGGTACATGAAAATCTCAAAGAGCTCTGCTAACTTATTTTGTGTCTTTTGTTACTGTACATTGAATTGATTGAAATTCTTTACTGAGTATATAAATCTGTTTTGTTGAATGTCGAATTACCATCGAGCCTCACACAGTACAGGAGCTAAGGTTTGAATAAGATAATCCCACTGGCCTTAGTCTAATCTGTAATCTGTCCAAAAATGTATTAACCTCCATCATGCACTGCTACCTTCACTTAACCTCTACTCTGCTTCCTTTACCGTCTTCTATTATATCTCAGTCATCTATGTGTGTGTGTGTGTACGTATTACTCGGCTCCATCACTGTGCTGCAGTCTCTATTCATGGTGGCCTATACGAGGATATCTGTACGACGGGGGAAACTCTCCATGTTACATATGAAGTATGGATCCGATCGCTCGGCGTGGACTTCCCAAGGACTTTAAAGGGAATTTAAAGAGGAGCTCTACGTCACAGAAGGGACATAAGATGCATAATTTCATCCTTCTGAATAATTCTAATTGTCATGAAGCTATCATGGATAATAATGGTGATATTGATGATAAAACCAATAATAATAACATCCTTCTCATAACCTCAACCCACTGTCGTGTCTCTCTCGTGTTATGCAAGACCAAAAATAATTTGGTTATATTTATGGTTATGTTGTCATGAGCAACAGGATTTAAGCCAATCATTTTTAAAAGAATCGTGTGTTCCACTCCCTGAATTGGGTCTGAATTTCCAAGTAACCCTCCGACTGTATAATAGGTCTTAAAACCCAATACATACTGTATAATCCATTCTCAAGACATCAAACAGAGCAATGGGAAAATATGAAGTTCCATAAATGTAATAAAAGCATTTCTGCTGCTGGCCACTCTCACGTCCATTACAGATGGTATATTTGAATCAACTGCCGTTCTACACATCGTCAATGGTTTGTTCCCCACTTCTCATCCTAAGTGATGGTCTCCTCACTGTGGTTTACTGAGAAAGCAAAGTGGTCTATTTATAAAAGCAGCGAAGTAGAAGAGAGGAAAGAGGGAAAGACGGCAGAGAGCAAAAACACTGTGGACTCCAAGTGCAAGATGGAGCACAAACAATCTCCATATTGGTGCCACTTGCTTTCATCGAACATCTCCCCCCTCGGGGCCAGGAACAGGTGGATCTCTGTGTTTCCCTTTCCCGTGCCCATTCCTGCTCTCTTGTTTGGTCTCTTACTCTCTATTATTTCCCCTCTCAGGTTTCATTTCCCACATATTTCCTCCTCATCGCTCCATCCCAGCCGCTCTCACGGCTCTGTGCTGTAATGCACAGTGATCAGATTCTTCCTCCAGACTGATATTAGCGTGAGTATAATGCTCTCTCTCCCCCCGGCCGTCTCAGTTGACTGGGTTCCTGTATGTCAGTTAAGGGCAGTGACCAGGCAGCCTTCCAGATAACTGATGGATATTGATCCGCTGATAGCAATTTGAGTAGGCTCGTATTAAAAAGGAGCGATGCTCAAGTTCTCTCCTCACTGTGGAAACTACAGAGGCCAGACAGATAGCACAGCACAGTGCTAATATCGCTTATGTGTGGTTTGGCATCCTGTCTCATAATGTGTGTGAGGCTCTTCCAGGCTATTGTCCTGACGGATGTTTTGTAATAGAGGAGGTTCAGGATGATTCCATGAACTTATTGTGAGCAGCCATGGGAAAGTATTTGTATTATATTTGTTATTTAAAAGGGCAACTTGTGCCCTTGGTCCCCTTGGATTTAATGGACTGATAGACACAAGTGGACCTGTGTTTGTATGTTGTAAGAGATGATATCCTGTAGACAAACTGAATGATTCACATGATGCAAACCTTTCCTCACTGCAATGGGGACTGATTTATTCTCTCATACCCAGCCCAGTTAATGGTCTGTCAACTGGAATTTTCTTTATAGCAGACCATGCTCCATTGGGGAAACCTGTGTGTGTGTGTGTGTGTGTGTGTGTGTGTTTGCTGTACACAGCAGGAGAAGGGGAAGCCCTGTGTTTCCATCATTTCAGTCTCAGCAGTAGGAGCCCCCTATATTTACCTCATCTATTAATAGCACAAAGATTCCTCCAGCATAATGGGAAAGCCTCCTCCACGACAGGACTGTGAATTGTATTTTTTTAGTCTCTTGAGATTCAGAGAGGTGAATTAAAACAATGCGCTGCACTGTAAAAACAGTTTAATGGCTTGCAAAAGTGATTTTGGATGCAGGAATGAGGCAGTGCTGGAGGAGAGGAGGAATAATGAAGGGGTGGAGTAGGAGAGAGGTTGGGCTTTGAACATGAAGTACTTACCGATATAAGAAAGGAAGAACACCACTGGGGAGCTCCAGCCTGTCATGTGTTTAATGAGCTGGATTGATTTATAGGTTTGGCCTACATTCCATCAAATACCTTTACTTACGGCCAAACAGCATTTAAAATATTTTCCACCGTGCAGCCAGCGTTTTATAAAGAATGGAACTGAACTTTACGGTCAATCCTGACACCCCACAGCCATTAGTTAATGGGAAATCAATTGGTAATTGAGTATGCTTTGATCAAAACAGTTCAGGGTTATTTAAAGGAATTTAGATCTTTTTCACATTAGTGACCCATGAATAAATGAGTAAATCATTTGCAAAAGGCATTCAAATTGAATTTTTTTTAGAGAAAATTCTGTTCCTATTCATTCCTGTAACCTTGCGTTTTTAAGCTGTGTTGCATGGGTATCATTCTATACAGATTTCACCTGAATGCACCCTTTGGAAACGTCAAGCATTTTACTTGAAATTAAAATAAAACCCCATGAAATTTGGCATCAGTGATTAAAGGGTTAAAAAGTAGGAAAATAAGTTAAATGTTTAATAAACTGTTATCTACTATTTGAAAAGTTGACAACATTAATATACACAATTAGCTAGAAACACATGTTCCAAGATGTGCCCAAACATATTCCATATTTTATTTTATTTTATACTATTGTTGGCATTTTGCATGACAACCTGTACGTTAATGTTGATGTTGTTGCTGACTTAGATATGCTGATAAAGGTAATGTTTCAAAACATGCACAACATGAGGCCACGTTGGACCAAATACTGCAAAAGTAAAAAGTGATTAATTAATTAAGACATATTTAAATATATCAGCATTAAAACAAAATAGCTTGATTACTGAGTGTGCTGTGTGCATTGCAAAGAGAACAAACTGGTAGGGAACAACAGCAGGGATGTCATATTATATACAGTATATTATATTATTACTATATTATATTATTATTTTATATAAATTTTGAACAGTTGTTTTTGTATTGATAGCCACCAGTAGCATTTCTTGTTACCACAAAACAGTGGATTGCTTACTTACTGCGTAGTAAATGCAAAAGCAAGGTACAAAAAACATTACCTCATAATGCTGAATGAAGTATGGACAATGGAACACAGCTTCAGCCTTGGCCTATCTGCCCCCTAGTGGCCATTAGTGGTTATGACAACATCAAGACGGGAAAGAAAAAAAAGGAAAGAAAGAAAGAAATCCTCCATTCAAGTCCTATATGTTAAATATTCTTTTCTAATTCTCCATTTGAGACCTTGTGGAGGTTGTGTGTGTGTGTGTGTGCGATGCTCTGTACAGTGATACCCACTTCCTCTCATCCTCTCTGTACCTCCACCCACTAATTGCTCACCGACATGATACGGGCTTCTTAAAATATCCCACCAGCATAAATAATTCATAAGCTCCAAACCCTGTTCTACAATCCCTCTCCATTTCTCGCTTCTCCCTCCTTCTTGGCTCCATTTTGATATAACCTGGTTCGACTTCAGTGTAGCAGATTTTCTATCACACGAGGCACAAAGCATGACAACTTGATACACACACATACACAAAGAGACTCAGGGATGGGCAAAAATGTATGAAATTTTACATTGGCACAAAAAACCCCTCTAAATATGTAAAATAAAATAGAATAATTTGAAAATACATTTTAAACTGAATGAAATGAATTTAAATAAAATGTCTGGTTGCGTAGAATAAAATAAACCAAATTATTCTTACTCTATTCTAGATGACCTCTCTGACCTCTCATTGTTTGACTTAGATTGTTTGATCTAGCAATGCTACATCTGGAGGCACAATGAAACATCTATCTAGGATTATTTTAAAAATAAATAGACTTTATCCGCAGCAAAATAAACTAACATTCATACAAGATGTTGGGATGAACCAGTAAAAGCGAAAAAAAAAAGACAAAAAAATTTGGATAATGATGATACATATTAAATCTGGATTTTTTTCAAGACGATTAAATACAAAATGTGCATGTTTTGTTTCAAATTCAATGATCAGAAATACCGCCCATCCTTGCTCATACAATATTCACCTAATCAAGTATGCATCAAAAGTGGATTACATAATGTGGGAGTCATTGGAGAGCATTAGTAGTTACTTTAAGTAGTTTGCTTTAACAAGTGTCTCTTAACGTTAAGAGGTATTTATCATCTGTCTGCCTCCCAACCCCCAACCAGACAAACCCAGAGTGACGTCACTCTCATTGGTTCGACCGTTAAACTTGGACACAGTTCCATTTGCAAAACACACAACTTTTTTTACCAGCTAGTCATTAAGTCTGTGCTGTTTGGTGCTAAAGTGTAACAGGTTTTTAATGGGAAAACTGGAAACTGGGTGGATGAAAGATGCCAAAACTATAAAGTAAAGATGTTAAGACAAAACAGTGAGATAAAATAGAGCCATTTCATTCTAATTAATGCAGGTTTAAATGAACTGTTGTTGGTTTTTTGCTGTAAACACAGCTGGAGAGTTGCCCCGATCGTTTACCTTCTACCTGCTTTATGTGGCTCATCACAAATCAGCACCAATCAGGGGAAAGAACACTTGAAACCTCACTAATCAATCCCTGTGAGCCTGCTGTGATGGCTAAGAAGCTTTTTACACTCCCAGCAAGGCAAGGAAACAGCAAACATATCTCACAAAAAGCACCAAAACAAAAGCTACAACCTAAATTTCTAAGTTTGACCACCTTGGCAGCATCCTGTGCACACTTGTCTCTGCAGCTTTTAGTCTTTGTAGTCTTCCACTCTGGCCTATTTTGGGCAGTTTGATAGAAAATCAGGGCAGAAAAGAGTGCTTGCAGTAACAGCTCTGAGAGGAGTAGGAAAACAGAAGCATGAGTGAGTGAGTGAGTGAGTGAGTGAGTGAGTGAGTGAGTGAGTGAGTCAGTGTGTGAGTGAGTGAGTGGAGAGCAGGAGAGAGGGCCCTCTGAGACAGGCAGTCTCGGATTCCTGGAAGAAAACGCACTACTTGTAAAAATGGATGCGATGGTGGAACACATTAAAACTCTGGATTAGTCAGACTCATGTGACTCTTTGTAGCCTGAAAAGCTAAACAAATGACGCACATAATGACGTGAGATAAGTGCAACTGATAATGTTTGATCCGTAAACGGGCTGATGACGTTTGAGAAGATACAAGACAAAACCTGATGGGCAAATGGGTTTCATGCCAAATGACGCCTATAACTTAAGTACCTGCATTATGACGTATCTTTGTCATCAAGTACTTCAGACATCTATGGTCTGTCTGTCTGTGTGTCCGTCCATCCATCTGTCTGTCCGTCCGTCTGTCTGTCTGTCTGTCTGTCTGTCTGTCTGTCTGTCTATACAGTATGTAACCGTGACAGACAGACAGACTGCAGTTGTTTGAGACACCAGCAGAGGGCATCACCTTACTGTGAGACAGAGCCCCCTTACCATGGACCAGGAATGTTCTATCCTGCCCAGCCTGCATGATCCACGCTCCAGAGGTCAGACAGAGGAAACATCAGACATCTGGAAAGTATAGGAAGTTTATCCTTTCATTTGGGAGCAGTCAACAAAGCATTCATATGAAATTCACAGATTTCTCCATTTGTTGATGTGGTTCACTTTACAGTGGTGGATGAAGTGGGATGCCTCACATTTATACTAGAGTAAAAGTACATGCATTTCATTTATAAAGGACTTATTAATGACTAATTTGTTTTAATTAATTTTGCCATTTACATCTTGTGATCATCCTAACGTTAACCAAACTATAATCTCAGTCAGCACTCCACATGTCTTAAAAGATTAATATCGACCACATCTTCCACGAGGAGGAGGAAGCTTTTCAAACTTTATTTAAACATGAGATTGAACTTTGGAGGACACATTATTGAGTTAGATTGTCTAATGTCTTCTATGTAGTGTTCTGTTTGAACTTCACAGTAAACCCATCACACAGAGGAAGGAGTCAAACTGATGTCAAAGCTACAAAACTAAACTAATGGTACAGTTAGCGCGACTTTTTTTTTTTTTTACACCAACACCACACTTTGACAAAAATGGGACTTTTTTCTCCAACTCTCAGTTAGCATATTTCAGAATTCATTTTGTAACTAATAACAAAGCTGTTTTGACCAAAGTAATGAAGTAAAAGTATAATTTGCAAAAATTGTTACACTCCGCTATATTTCAGGCTCCTAACCATACCTCAGTCCTATAGTGAAATATTTTTACTTTGTTACTTGACACCACTGTCACTTAGTGCTTGTTAAGGAAGAGGGAATGTCTCTCTCTCCCTCTCGCTCTCTCTCTCTCTCTCCTCCTCCTCTCTCTCTCTAAACACAGTTTGTCTGGAGCACGGAGACATTGAGCTCTTTTTCGTGTGGGGATTCGGTCCGATTAAACGTAGCCATGTTGTTGCTGTTATATCACCCTCACATCTTCCCTCTCGGTGTTTGCCCGGGCCTCCTCCGCTGTGCCAGCTGTGGGTGCGCTCAGCCCCGGGGTGAGAGGATGGGAGGCTTCGTCCTGTGGTCAGTCGATCCACAGCACCCTGCGGGAAACTTTCATCTGCAACGCCTAGAAGTTTGCATGTTCGAGACTGAGGACACCGGAGGTAGGTTCGATCTCTTTCCTCTCCAAACCGTCTCTGAACGGCGACCCTGCAGGTTCCTCTGCGTAATGACGCGTGAGACTCGATCTGGCGCTCTCCAGTGTGCGCTGATTTCAGCTGTTGCACAGTGGAGATGTCTCACTCGAGTCACAAGTCCGCAAGGAAGCATTTAACTTAATATAATATTGACAAAATGATATTTGCTGATTATATAAATTGTAATTTTCTCAAACATGTCAACATAAGGAGAATAATGTCATTCCTGCACTTTTAGATTCTGCCTCGAGATGTTGTCAAGTTTCATTCTCAGGTGATGATTTGTGACATTTCTTTAACTTAATACAGTTTTTTTCCGTTAAATATAAACCTTTTCCATTACATTTAATCTAGGAGGTCATGCAATCAGCGTTTGGTCAGCCTATGTCTACTTTGACCTGTATTTATCTCCTTCATGGCTTTAAATCATGCAGTACAGTCTCGGAAACCTTTCGGGTTTGGATGCTAAGATTCTAATTATTACATAGGACCATTTGCAATAGAATTCCAAATCCAGTATCCGTCATATTTTGTAACCAATGGGACATCCACACAATTCGTCACCCGTCAACACCTTGTTGCTCACATAGTTGCATACTTGAAGTACTTTTTTTTCTGAGTGGGATTAGTGAGATGTAATGGAGTCCACCCTTCTCTCTGTCCAGATGGTTACCCCATCTGTATGTGGCACAACGCTGCTAAAAAAAAATCGACACAGTCACAAACGAGACAGTTTTAATCCCCACTGTACTTGGAAAGAGCAATGCCAGGGCAGTGTGATATTGGGAGGCGAGGGGAGCGTGTGTGTATGGGTGTGTGTGTGTTAGAGGGGGGTGTTTAGAGGAGCATGTGGAAGGATGAGGTGACATGTTTTTCCTTGCTTTTGTGGTGGAATAACAAGACACCAAACTGTATGTATCCTTTGGCTGTCGTTTGCGTGTGATTAATTCTTTTGTGTGTGTGATAACAACAAATAGTCATATTCACAGTCAGTTTTATGGGGCGTAAAGAGGTGTCTGCAAGGGAGCGCATGAGGTTTGTGCACCCATGGGAGCCTTTTGTTCATTTAATTTATGGAAGTAAGAATGTAAGAGTTGTAGATCGGGTTGTGGTGTGGTTTGATAATGGTTGGGCACTGTCTGGGTTACTGTGCGTGTGTGGGTGGGTGGTCGAATGTGTGTGGGTGTTTCACAGTTTTATGGTGACCCAAAGGACACTCGGACTCATCAAGCACTCAGCTTGTGAACCTTTGTTCCAGATCCAGAATGGACCGCGTCCTGCCATCAAAGTGGAGACTCTTTAATATTAGGGCTGATAATTAGTTGGATGGTGCAATGACAACATGTAATGTGATTTATCTGGGATTAAATGAGCACTATGATCTTTGAGTTAAGACATCTTCTACTATCCTACCTGACCTATAGGGATCGATCAATCCATTATTATCCATAAACTCTTCCAGCTCTGTCTGCACCCCTTTGCTACACAGCCCGTAATTCATCTAATCCATCTATCAGCTTATTCTACATGTTGCTGCGTCACTTCAGTGAGTCTTGTTCTTCTTCTGCTGTGTCTGTGAATGCATTTATGTAGTTGTTGCTACGTGTCCATTACTGTCGCGTCATATGTCATCTGTTACATGTTGGCGTGATTTTTCAGTGCGGTAGTGGTTTATCCTCAGAATCAGAGGGTCATGGTGATGTCAGCAGACAGCAGAATGTTTCAGCTGCCATCTTTGAGCTCAATTTGACCGGCTTATTCGTTTATCCGCCAGTCTGAGCAGTTTAATGACTGTTTGTGTTTAATGCGAGCCTATCATGTGATTATTGCTGATCTCCTTATTTGGCGTGTGTATGGGCTCAAAAGTACACATATGTTTGTGCTTTTCCCTCTTGACTGTGCTGTTCAGACAACCAATATGTATCATCCTTGTTCCTGAAAGTGGATTGTTTATCAACAGCCGGTTAGATAGCTGTCCGTCATCGATCGTTTCCGCCCCCTGGATGAGACCGGTGTATCCTCGCCTCAGCTGTCATCTCATCTTTCAGTGATAACTATATCTTTCATCAGTCGTGTAGGTTGGCCATGGATCATCTAGTCACTTTCATTACTATTTTGATCATTTACTTCATCCGGTAACAGAAAGCTAGCTCTTACATCTGCCATTCTCAACGTGACCTTTAACCTCTTCAACTCTGAGGTAACCACCAATTGGTCCATCTTATACAGTATATATCTTAAATTCTGGCTTTTCTATGTGGTCACTCAAGTATTAATGGGTTGAATTATGAATAAGAAACAATCCTGTAAATAACCCAGAATAGTTTGTCTTACAGCAGACTCTATCACCAAGCAGTTTTCAAGTGTTTGAGGAGTTTTTCCTCCTTCATTTCTCGCTCTTTGTCTAACACCTTTATCATTATTATTATTTGACATTTCTAACTTATTATGATAGGTACAGTAGAGAGACAGCAAGGAGAAGGCAGAGGGCACAGACTACAGACCGGATTCGAACAGCACCGCTGTGTTCGTTGATGCCCGCTTTAGCTCGACGAGCCACCAGGGCGCCCCCTTGTGTCTTATCTCTGCAGCAGCAGCTGCTCAAGACCTTCAGGGAAAATTGTAATCATAAGTGCCGAATGTCCGAAACAGAACTCAGTGAATCGGCTTTCTCCCTCCCCTTAGAATAACTAATAATTAACATTTAATATCAGTTCTTTGCCCACTTGAACGATGCTTTTTAACTTGACTTAAAGATGAGCTCGAACATTGGAGGGAACATTGAATGAGTTAGATTGCTGGGAGTCCTCTATGTAGTCTTCTGTTTGAACTTCACACGCATTAATACAATTAGAGAGAGTAAATCTATCAATGCAGGAAATAGTTAAACTGATTAAACCAACAAAACTAAACTAATAGTACAGGTGTTTGGATTTCAGCAACATCATACTGTAAAATCCAAATAATCATTTTTAGTCTTATGTTATTAAAAGTAGTAATTTGCAAGAATGTTCATACTCCGCTTAAGTACAAAATCTCCTAAAACACAGATGAATTGTTATATTGGTTGGTTATATATTTTAAATTATATTGTGTTTTATCATGTTATATTGTTCTATATATTCTATGCTTCTTTTATCATTGCTTTTGTTATTGTTCTGTTCTTATCAGCTGCTGGATGACTTGAATTTCCTTTGTGATTAATTAAGTATCTATCTATCTATCTATCTATCTATCTATCTATCTATCTATCTATCTATCTATCTATCTATCTGTCAACAATCTTGGATAAATAAGTTTCCCAAAGGTTTGTGATTTGATTGATTAAGAATACACATGTTGCTATATTAAAGCCGCGCGGGTTCGATTCCAGCCTGTGCCCTTTGCTGCATGTCGTCCCCTCTCTCTCAGCCCTGTACTTCCTGTCTGTCTCTCTACTGTAGCTATCACATGAAAGCAGAAAATGCCAAAAAAAGTGAGGAGAAAGAGTAGGATCTCTTAGTCAGCATATATAAGGTCTAAGAATTGACAGTCTTCGTGCACATGATGACGTAAAATATAAAATGTGGGAGTCATTTAAGATGATGTACTGACAAAATTTAATTTGATCCAAAAGAATACATACCATTTTAATCAAATTAAGGTTATTATTTCAGTCTGCATTGCTATATTGTTACTATATTTACAAAAACAGGCATCAATTTAATGTAAATGAGCTCTTCTTTGTGTTTGTAGTCTTGTAAAACTTTGCATTTTTTACTACTCACTTGATTTAGAGTTTGTCCACCTCCATTTGTGAAACTAATTTGCTTATGCGTAAGACTCAGCCCGTTCCCAGTATATCTATGATGTACGATGTGTATGTAAATGCGGAACAAATTGAAAGTGCAGCTTCCCTTATTAAATAAATAGAGGACATTTTATTGTTCGATACGGGACAATCTCATATGATAAGGGATGTGTGGCTGCATACTGAATGCCAGGGTGTCCTTGTTTGTAACCGGTGGTGTGGACCCAAGGTTGTACGGTTGTGCGTACAGTACATGGTAGTGTTTGTAATATGTGTGTTAGAAGGAGTTTTTAAGTCTGGTTCTTCTCCCACCATGTGTATTTATAGTATGGCAAGAATAGCCCAAGCACTGTGGGACAGAGTGGGCCCCACATGACACCTCTTTTATACTTCGTCCTAGCACCATTGAAGGTTAATCTGCTTTCTTACAGGCAATTTGTTCCTCTGCACAGCTGCTGTTGTCTTTTTCCATGCATTTGTGAAAGAAATACAGTGCCTCAAGTGATGATAATGAGGATGATCACGATGAGCACAACATATTGTTTAGCTTGATATGATTTTCCTTTTCATTGATATCCTCAATGTATTTCTTTTCCATTTCATCTGAACACACTGTCTTCCATGTGAGGAGAGTATCATGTTCATGCAAGTCTTAAAGACTCACGTCGGGAGCAACTGAGGGTGTCTGTGTCCTGTTATTGCTCCATGAATGTAGAACAATATGAAATGACTGTTGATTGAATAGCGTTGACACAACTTTACACAGTAGTTGTTCACACAGTAACCAGAAACGGACGTGATTGGAATGACAACTTCCGTATTTACACAAATATTTTTTACAGCGTGAGGACAGCAAGGTATGGCCGGAACACGTATGAGTGTTACTACATGGAATGTGACATAAGATCATTTACCACGCGACCTCCATGGGTGCTGAAAAATACCTGGAGGGCCTCAAGAGATCAACTGACGAGATTACTGTTCGCTCTAATAATGGAATTTGTAGTTTTGGAGGAGTGTGAGTGTAAGATACGGAGGTGTAGTGATATTTATGTTTAGACTATATCATAGAAGTAACTTGAAGAAAGGGAAATATTGAGTTGGATTAAAGGCGTAAACCTGTGTGAGGTGTGAAAGGAGCTTTCTTTCCATTTTACACTCTCACTGGTCCTTCACCTAACGTGTTATGAATCACAATACTAGAAGAGTCACGTGTGTGTGAGGTTTGAAGCATGGAGACATCTGAGGATTTAATCACACCGTTCCAGTCCAGGACGCCTTAAGCACATTTTTTATGAGATCAATCTGCTGGCAAATAGGACATGTGACTCCATACGAGCAGTCATAATCACAGAAACACACACAATTGTTTACCAAGAATAAACGGTAACAGACAGTAAATGGATCCCGATTGTGTCATATTGTTCCGACTTATTTTGTTCTTTGTCCGAGGGCCTGTTTGCATGCAAATTAGCATGTGTGTGTGTGTGCGTGTGTGTGCATGTGAGTGCATGTGTGTTTGCCAGTGGCCTTTGCCACAGCTCTGGTTTCTCTGCAGCATAAGGTTACCCAATGTAGTCTGTGATAGATTAGTCATGCTGATCCAAATTGAGGAGGTAGAAGAAAGCTGCAGCAGAGGCAGAATTCTTAAAACATCTTTCTTTCCTTCTCAGATCGTCTCCTGTTTTCTTTTACAGCAAATCATATCCACATGGCCCGCTGAGTTCCTCCGAGGGAAGGTAAGCTGTCTGCCTGCCCGGCTGGGCATATTTCCTTTATTGTACTGTTTTCCCATTGCCTTTTACGTTCGGATATCTCGCTCACGTTGCCTCGTCAAAAAACTGGATTGTAGACCTCATTTTAAATACCCTGAGCCTGACTCACGGAATGTAGAATCTAATCTTACACTTAACAGACCTCGGCCACAATTGTAACAAAGAGTAACTGAATCAGGGTAATTATATACTTGAGTAGTTTAAACATTTTATCTGCTTTTTAAATCACTGCAGTTTTAATCACTGTGGCCATTTATGCATCATTCCTTTCAAAGACACACATCTAACATTTGTTATTTACAATCTGTTCCATATGAAGCACAGTTAGATATTGATAACAAATTGGATTATTAAGATTAAGATTATTAAATCCATCACAGCTATCTGACGGGATAATTTCCAGGTGTTGGCGTAAGTGTGAGTCGCTTATATACTGTTACTGTGCTAGTTTGTATAGCTTCTATTTTAGGATCTGAGAAAATTCTCGAAGGTCACAAGGCCAAATGATGTCATGACAGTCACATGGTTTAAAATAGAGGAAAGAGTTCAAAGTGTTGTCATAATGAAGGTTTTACAAAGGAACCTGTTTTTGTTTAGAGCTTAATAAGCTGTCACCGTAAGGTCAACATCTACGACAGCTCTAAAATAGTAGAGCCATATGTTACAGGGAGTTATTGTTCTCTTACAAAAGGTAAACACATATACGTAAAATCTAAATAAGGAATTAAAATAGATAACACAAAAAGACAATGATCTTCATTGCAATTCATTCATTAAATTGATGAATTAGAGAGGAAAGGAGAGCAGCTCTGTTGGACTTGATAGCTCTTAGATCCATTTTAACATCAACCTCTTCCCCTAGACTTTTCCCGACATGGTTTTTCTCCATCTTTGTCTACTCACTCCCCTTTTCTGCTCTCTTTCCTCATCTCATCTCATCTGTCCACCCACCCACCGCATCAACACACATTCTCTCTCGCTGTCACTTTCCCTCTTTTCCGTTCTGTCCTTAAACCCCCCCAGTTTCTCCACCCACATCTGTCTTCCCAACAATTTTTATGTCATCCTCCTGCTCGCCCAGCCCATCTCTGTCCATCTCCCTCTCTGTTTGTCTCTGTTTCTCTCGCTCCCAGCACGATTGGTATCACTGGCTTTAGGTGGTGACTCATCTCCAGAGTCTTTAATTAAACATCTGCAGGCGTCGGCACTCACACAGATACACACATGTTCACTATATAGGCATGTACACGCACGTAGGCGCACGCACCGTTGTATGTGCGTATGCTTATACTGAACGTGTGCGTTTCAGTTTACTATTTAATTAGATCATTACCGCAAAGAATGGTCACGCAAAGTTGCTTAAGTCCAATGCAAATACAAAATGGACTTCAATGTACGGCATTAGCGCTCTCAGCCTGGAGATAAATATGTGGCACTGTGCTAAATGTGAGCCCTGTGTCTGTGCTATCACTGCACAGCCATTTAATTATGTACTAATGAATGCATAGCACCAGTTACCCTGCACTGTCTTCTCCTGCAGTCTGTATTTGGGTCATTACAAAGATAAACACACTCTGTATCTCTACCTGTACATGAGAGGAAAAGTGCGTGCACGTGTTGGCTAACATAAAGGATGAGGGACGTTATGCGTAAGATTTCGAATCAACGCCGAGAGAGTGTTTACACTGGGATAAATTTCAGAGACCGTCTGAGTGTGAGTAAAAAAAGCTTCTTTTAATTGTGTTTGTGGTTTTCCTTATTCACAGTTACATGACTCATCGCAGTGCCTCCACAATAACAGATTGCAGGAAGAAGTAACGTTGAGTTCACCACTTTGTCTAAATTCTCTTTAATATGCTTCTATTATAATATCACTCTTCTGCCATAATTTCTGCCTGTCTCCTTTCCTAACTCAGCCGTCTGTCAGCGCTGCTTTTACAAGGAAATTGGTATCTAAGAAAGGAGGAGTCCGTGACAGAACATGTGCTCTTAAACGTCATATTCTCGTCACCTGATAACAGTTAAGACAAAATAAACCCATGGATAGAAACGCTCTAACTCAGTCTCTCTCTCTCTCGCTCTCTCTCTCGCTCTCGCTCTCTCCTCTTCTTCTCTCTCCCCAGGTGTTGAATGGAGGAGCAAACAGGCGAGACGATCATTTTGTCCTCAATGCTCTGCTGACTGCCTCTCCCATCTGTCCATTCGCGCTAGCGGTGTGTGTACCTTATCCTGGGGCCTGACGTTTGCATTGGCTGAACTGCAGCCATGGAGGTGGCACTGGTCGACTTAGAGAGCCCGGACATTGAGGATGATGTGGACAGCTATGCTGATGAGACCACCGCTCTCACGGTGGACATTCCGCCTGAGCAGAGCAGTGCAAGTGGCAACCTCCGCTTCCTTGGCCAGCAGTTGACCTCTTCGCCCTCCCACCACAGTGCCTCACCCTCCTGCACTCAATTCTCCGCCTCTTCGTTTGCCCCACAGGTATCCGGTCGACCCCAGTCTCCACCAGCCCCGACTCCAAGCCGAAACGCGCGCCCCAGCTGTGCAAGTATGATCTCCAACTGGAGATTGCTTCTGGGCAGTGAGGGTACAAAGGAAAGTGAGACGGTTTTCAGCCGCCTGGCTAAAGAGTGCGGCGATGACATGTTTATAGATAAATGTGGGCTGGACGATGGGGACCAGAAGGTCATCATTAACATTGCCGGGCTTCGTTTCGAGACACATCTCAAAACATTAGACCAGTTTCCAGAGACGCTGCTTGGAGACCCATCGAAGAGGATGGATTATTTTGATCCAATGAGGAACGAGTACTTTTTTGATCGGAACAGACCTAGCTTTGATGGGATCTTGTATTACTACCAGTCAGGTGGTAAGATTAGACGTCCGGCTAATGTTCCTCTGGATGTATTTGCAGATGAAATCGTGTTCTATGAGCTGGGAAATGAGGCAATGGAACAGTTCAGAGAAGATGAAGGATTCATAAAGGATGTTGAGATCCCCTTGCCTACTAACGACATGTACAGGCAATTCTGGCTGCTGTTTGAGTATCCAGAGAGCTCCAATGCAGCCCGCGGTGTCGCACTGGTGTCCGTTTTTGTTATTGTCATCTCCATTATTATTTTCTGCATTGAAACATTGCCAGAATTCAGAGATGACATTGACCCACTTGTGCGCCCTTTTGTACAGTCTTTTAACCAGTCCCGAGGTGCGCTGGGTCCCTCCAGCACAAAGCCCGCAACTTTCTCCGACCCCTTCTTCTTCATCGAGAGCGCCTGCATTGCGTGGTTCTTCTTTGAACTGTTTGTACGATTTCTGGTGTGTCCTAGCAAAAGAGAATTCTTCCACAACCTCATGAACATCATTGACATCGTATCCATCATCCCTTATTTTGTTACTGTCATTACAGAATTCATCACGACAGAAGAAAGCACAGGTCAAAATATGTCTTTGGCAATTCTACGTATCATCCGTCTGGTCAGGGTGTTCCGTATTTTCAAACTCTCGCGTCACTCCAAGGGACTTCAGATCCTGGGACAAACTCTGAAGGCCAGTATGCGTGAACTTGGCCTGCTCATCTTCTTTCTCTTCATCGGAGTCATCCTCTTCTCCAGTGCTATCTACTTTGCTGAGGTCGATGATCCGAACACGCAGTTTGTCAGCATACCGGATGGCTTTTGGTGGGCCGTGGTGACCATGACCACTGTGGGCTACGGGGACATGTGTCCCATCACGTTAGCGGGTAAAGTGGTGGGCACCCTGTGTGCCATTGCTGGCGTGCTGACCATTGCTTTGCCCGTGCCCGTCATTGTTTCCAACTTTAACTACTTCTACCACAGGGAGACGGAAGCAGAGGAAAAGTTGCCCTCGACGGAAGCTACAGAGCAGAAACACAGCTCAGCTACCAAACAGGGCAGCAACACCTCCATTAATAAGGCCAACGGCATCTGACACGGGGACACTGTGACACAGGAGCAAAGACACAGATAGACGCTTAACTACCTTGCAGAAGGAGATGCTTTGCCAGAAACAGGAAACGAACATTAAAGAAGAGTACATGGAGGAAATAAACTGTGTTGATTTCTCTCAAATTAAGACCCGACGGACCAGTTTATACTTAGTGAATTACCTTTTATAATGACACACAGGACGTACCGTACTTACCTCTTTTGTCTCTAATAGGACAACAAACGAACACTTGCACATCATATATGGGAATTTCCTTGTGTTTGTGGTCTTGACTTGTCAGCGTATTCAAAATGATATGTGTTAGTGTATGTTTAAAGATATTTTTTAAATGAATTTAGGTATTATTTAGGTCTTAATTAAGTTTTGGTCATCAGTCTTACTTCTTATGTTAAGATTTTCTTTCCTCGCATAAGTGAACCCTGTTATGTATTTATTTGATATGTAGAAAACAAGGTGAAGGTTAAATGTTACAATCCAAAACGTCCAGTACAATTATGGCAGGTGCCTGTACGTGTACGTGAACATCTTTCAATCCCGTTTAGTTTAGAACTGCCTGTTACTATGTGCATATTTATGATCAGTACAGTAGGTTATTATTATAGGTTAAACTAGGAAGTGGCTCTTCTATGTTTTGGACTTTATGATAAACATTTGGGCTGCAAGACTAATGCTCAACTTCTGAAATTTTGATCCCCGTCTCTACATATTAAAGCAGCACTATGTAACTTTTTGACATGAATTGTATCTTCATATATATAGATATAATTGGGTGAGTTGAAAAAAACATACTTGCTTGGATATAAAAAATAAAAAAAATTCTGTATACACACAAATTGGCATGGAGGAAGCATTGTTGCTTCTTTGTCACAAAAAACTGTATTAGTAATTCTAAGAGTTACTCACCAGAAGCGTTCTGGCTTCTGGCAGCATGGACTTAATTTTTAACTCGGTCTGTGTCCTGGATTGACTGGCCTACTTGGACTCAAGGCCCATTTCCTTTCCTTTCCTTTCCTACTCCACTAGAAAGTAACATTTGTTTTTAGAACTAAAGCATTTTCTTTTTAGGGTTTACATAGTGCTGTTTTAAGACAAATGATGTTGTCCTCAATAAGAATGACTTCTATAATATATCCCTGTTGTACTTATTTCAAATTGTGTCACATTTCTGATGTATTTATTTTGTTTTCTCCGATGTGTCCAGAAATCCCCCACACAGTCTGACGGACCCTACCGTGTGTAATGTAAAGGACTGCCTTATATTATGTAATATTGGTAGAGTTGAATTGGCCATAAATGACCTACACATGCTCATCACAGAAATTACTTACTTCTTGTAAGTTGTAGATTTCCTCATTGTGATATTGTTTTGAACAGATTTCAGCTCATCGGTGTGTTCCAGAAGACCCTCAGCTTACCTAAGAAAACCAAGTGTTAAATAAGATCCAGCATCTTTTCCAAGTACAACCCTTCAACTATACACCACGATGAGCTCGTTATAGAAACATGTTGAGAAAGTGAGGAAGTAGCCAAAGTTCATAGCTGAATACAGGACTCTAAGAGGGTCAGGGGATGTTAATTTCATTTATTTAAACCATGTTTTCTTTAGTAGAGAATAAAAGATGGATACAGGAAATAATCTGTCCTTCCTGAAATTAGCTTTAGGTTCATGTAAGGTTTGTCTGACATTACGGTTGATTATATGATCAAATTCAGATTACATGTACGAGTCTGTAGTGCAGTGTGTGTGTGACAACCAGCGTCATGATGAAGATGATGATGACTGTTTTTTTTGGATGTTATAGTCATTCCTGCATCTCTGTATGTTCACACTTAGGCTATTGTAGTACAATAAGACTGAGTATGTGGTTGTCATGGCTGCGGCCAGCCAGTGTTTATTACACAAATAAGACCATTACACTGTATTTGTATCTGTATGTATGGTTTCATTTCAGTATTCAATATACTGTAACATGGATACAAAGCACTCTTTATATGGCTCTGATGCATTTAAAATGTGTGTGTGCGTGTGTGTGGCTTTGCCATAGTACTTATCTCTATTTGGTGTTCCCCTCCAGGCAGAAAATCCCCCATGTTGTATAAGAATCAGTCATTACTTTCAGGAGTCGGTCTTTGCTTTCACTGTAACGTTAGTGCTACACACACAGACACATACATAAGCAAAGACTTGGAAGATTGACGTCACATCAACAAGGTAGGGCATGGACCGCACCGTATCACTGGAAGCTGTCCAGACAACAACAGGATGCCTGTCTGTGGTTGACATAGCGCACTCTGCTAGCCGTTACACTTGCCAGCTTCATCTGATACTCTTCCCTCTGTACTCACCTTAACACCTCGTCGAAGGCTGAGCACGACCGCTGTCAGATGAAAAGACAGATCATTCCTCTTAAATTCTGCGGCAATCATAAATGGGATTTTACTTCAAATTCTAGGGAAAAGCCCAAACATATCAAATATATAGATAGATAGATAGATAGATAGATAGATAGATAGATAGATAGATAGATAGATAGATAGATAGATAGATAGATAGATAGATAGATAGATAGATAGATAGATGGGTGGATAGATGGGTAGATGGATAGATGGATAGATGGATAGATGGATAGATAGATAGATGATAGATGGATAGATAGATAGATAGATAGATAGATGGATGGCTGGATAGATAGATAGATAGATAGATAGATAGATAGATAGATAGATAGATAGATAGATAGATAGATAGATAGATAGCACAGAGAT
>OMNV01013931.1:166475-180038 GCA_900303265.1 Brotula barbata
AGAGAGAAGAACTCTGTGTGTGTGTGTGTGTGTGTGTGTGTGTGTGTGTGTGTGTGTGTGTGTGTGTGTGAGTGTGTGAATATTCATGCCACACACGTTTGGTGCCTTTTCCTAACGCTGGTTGGATTTTATCTGGTCAATAAAGTTACACTCAAGGCCTTCATTTTGTTTATTAATATAAAACAAGCAACCATACATCTTTGGTTATCATGACAACCCTTATTCTCACCTAAAAAGTATGAGAAACACCCTGTTGCAGGAAGAAAGTAAAATCTTTAATTACAGTTATGTAGCATTCAATTCAAGGCATATATTCAATATTGTGTGTTTTTATGTGTTATTCATTCTGATTTGTCGTAAGAAAGCCAAAAAGTACCATCTAGTTCATTCCAGAGGCATTCCAAAAAATTATATACAATATTCAATAGTTTGGCAGCAATCAGAGCGCCTGATCTTGAGTTTGAACAGCTGTTGAAATCCATCCAGCGCCGGGTGCCAGTTAGTTTGACGTGGTGTAAACTTTCCTCGGCGCATGGCTTCAACGTGGTAACATTGTTCCTTCATGTAATCAATGGGGCTCTAAATTTGGAGAGAGCAGGAGGATTAGAGCCGTTGCTGTTTATTACTCAGCTGGATAGAAAATCATGTAGGGCGCAGCAGCACACACACACACACACACACACACATGCTTGCATATTAAGCAAGCCGTTTCACTTTCATAAAACCCCACACTGTCATTCATTAAAAATGCATGTTTGCTCCGTGGAGAAACCTGACAACATGTTTATCTCTGTTGATTAAGAGGATGGAATTAATCAGAATTATCCCATCCTGATCCCACAGATTACCCATCACCAAAACAGATAAACAACACCAGACGAGGACGAGAGCTGCATAGTTACATGTATTAAAAGCAGGAGAATGTTCTACAATTTACATTGTTATGACTAGGTGAATAGGTATATGGACTGCATTTGTATAGTGCTGTACAATGTTTGCCATATAGTCACCCATTCATTCACATATTCGTTCGCTCACCGACAGCCGAGGTAACCATGCAAGGCCCACGTGCCATCCACGTGGACAGGCGGGGATTCAACTGGCAATCCTTCGATCACTAGGCGACCACCCTACCACCTAAGCCACACCACCCTAGGATAGGGAATATTTGCCAATGATGTTTTGTTCCCATCTTTAGGTCTTATTTCCTGTATAATTCCATTTAAAGTGGAGGGACAACTATGATAATACATATAATTGTGATGTTGCTGTTGTTTAACAGATATATTGAATGAACAATGAATCATACGCTGATAAGTTGTGTGATGTGTGTGAGCGTTTGTGTGCATTGTTTGTATGTGTGAGTTCCTCATTGGAATAAGTGGCACTAGGGTTTAGATATAGCTTATATAAGTGAATACAAATAAGATTTTTAAAAACTTATTTATATTCCAGTGCAAATGATTGGCCACACATGTAGTTTGGAAAATTGTTTACTTCAGCCATGTTGAGTAGTAACCATTCGACCTGACTAACTACGATGATGTAAACATAGTCAACATAGTTGGATGATATAACTCGATTTGTTCAGGTAGGTGTTTAACAGAAATAGTCAGATGGAGACAGTCTCTCTGTGTGACAAGCAGTGTAGGTCACAGCCCCTCCTTATCATCACAAAGGTCATCCTCCTCCCCCGTGCTCTGTCTTTATTGATTGGCGACCGTTGGGAATGAGTTGACATTAGCCTTCCATCAATTCTTCCTTCTCTCTCAGTCACGCAGCAACCTTTTACGTACAGTCCAAAATCATCAATACCCACAAGGGCACACCAGTCTGCTCATGTCTCAGTGACCCATCACACTCCAGTTACCCTGTCGCCAGGCAGATTAGGGAAATGCTCATCTACTTACAGCTTTGACCCTTCCTTTGGGATTTAAGCTCTGACATTGTCACCTTGGCGTTGTTGTGTCTTATCTGGTTTGATTTCGTCTCTCTGTTGTGGGTGCGTCTATTAAGGGATGGGCGTGACAAATTAGATGGGGGTGTGTCTAACTTGCTATGCATGCCTGGAGTTAAAAAAAATGTCACCCGCTGTATATGATAGGCTTATATCATACGTATTCACTGTGTCATTTTACCCTTCCAACCACCACAGACGTGTTAGAGTAATGGTGATGATTTGCCTCAGGGGTAGAGTGGAGTAGCCTTAACTTCCTAATATGATTAGAGGTCGACCCTAAATTGTGGGATCCCTATTCGGTAATCCACCTCTGAAAATGGCTGCCATATGCTGCCAGGGTTGAAAATAACACATTACACAGCACACATTACAAATACAATCATAAGCCCAATTCATTTCTGAGCTTTCACATTATGTATTCACTGTCTATCTGTCTAAAAAAGTATATCAAAAATGTTGTTTACAGTGCGTTACAATGGAGCCAAAGTCATGTTTGTTTGTTTTTTTTGTTTTTGTTTTTTATATAATTTAGTCAAACATTTCATTGATCTCACTTCCCAGCACTCACAGACTTTAGGACACAGACCACATTACATCGGTTTAGCGATGACATACACCCTGCAGTGAAAAAACAACAATTTTCAGATGCCCTGGTGAAATGCAGATATTTGAGAGGAAGAGGAATGAAAGAGTATACTGTTCATAGAAGACATCACAGGACAAACAAAAGGCCATCTCTTGTGAAAAGACACTTGAAAGTGTCTCCCTAGAGCCGTTGAATGACTGCACATTATTTTGGATTTTATTACTGTTTTTTACACATCAGCTGATAAACCACTGCTCTTTTCTCATTACCCGCATACTTGTATTTATGACTTTGTGTGTTAGACAGCAGCACCACCATCAAGTCATTTATTCAAATGAGCTTCTCTCAAACTCAAATATGTGCACTTTCTGTGTGCATTCATTTCCCCTAATACGAGAATCAAAGGGTTAATGAACAGGAAGGCTGTGAACTGAAAGAGGAACAGCAGCACAAAGAGGAACGTTATGGCTTATGTGGCTGTGTGATGCCAGGTAACTGTTTTGTTGATAAAGATACAATAAAGTGAAGTTATGGTGCCCATAGTGCCTCATTGTTTGAACCATAATCTGTTGCCGTAACCCAAATCTAGTTAGAAGTTATTTAATACAGTTAATAAAGGTGGCTGTCTGTACAAGGACTGATTTTAAAGTTTCAATGTTAAGGTTTGACAGGTGTGTTGGTTTCGATTTAAGTTTGTGGATCCATTCCGAACCTTGTCGTGTTCAAGCCTTGCTGTGATGCTATTTTCAGACATAATGTTAACAAACATTGTCGTGACATGCCAAAACAAACACACAGGCTCGTGGCACGAAACGAGTTTGGCTACGGAAACCAAGCCCTGCTACAAAGAGAACTGCTCTCTATCATGGTTGGTTCAACACAAAGGACAAAAAACAATTCAAGACCACATACAATCTCCCAAGGCCTGAAAAACCACTGCTAGATCTTTTCCCTCTAATCTTCAGTCCACACAAACTGGATCACTTTAATCAGCTATGTACTACTTTTGTTGAGTGTTGCTCACATGATCCAGTGCCACCTGAAGTTACACAACCAACGGCTTTGGTGGGTAGAGGAAAACCCTCCGTCAGCCGTGCACACACACGAGGCGCCACCACACCATTTGTTGGGGACAACATAAACACCGTCGGTTTTTCGACTGGAAGTTATTATAAAGGATCTTCTCAATACAGAGGAAATGAAAGACACCCTGGAAATCAACCGAAAAGGATAAAGAGATCTTCCAACAGGGTGACAGGTCATAATTTGACTCTCTAAGCCCAAAAACGCACAGAACACTAATATGACCAACTATCAACGACCTGAGGCGACATTGTTATCACCGTTCAGAGTGAGAGCTTCCAGTAGATATAAGACACAGTACCACCTAACGCTCCGTCGTACACAATCGTAAAACCTGTCACAAAAGCAACCGGGCATGTCATCGTACTTTGTCTCTACATGGCTGCATTGCCTGCGCTGATCTGCCTGGCTTGTCTCTTTGTATTTGTTAAGATGATGTCTTGTCGTTTTGATCCTTTTGTTTGTATGTGTGTACTGCATGGATTCCAACTGTTTTATAACAGTTCCTAACATAACTGTGTCTGTCTTCTAATGCTTTTGTTCCGTTGCGACTAACTGTGTCTGCTTGCGTCTTACTCTTTTAACTATGTGTCCTACTTTATTTTCATGCTTTATATATACTTTGCTTTTAATGGCACATTTACAGTGATGCTGATTAATGTGCATCGGCCCTATAGAAATAGAAGCAGGAATAAATAAACAGAAATAAAAGTGTTTATCCCATGATTGAGTGATTTTGTAGGTAGCGTCTGCGTAGACCGATATTCCTGATGTCTTTGTAGCTGGTAGGAGAGTGGTTGGGGCTTGGCCTTCTATGACTTTGCCTTTTCAGATTTGACGTTTGGATTTTCAGCCACTGCAACAGGAGGATGATGGGAGATATCCTGGAATACAAATAGCACAAAATTAGACCATCCATAATTGATGTGGAGTTACATTGTACTTCATTTAAGATGAAAAAATAATAATTACATCTTACCTATCCATAATGTTCTTCTTGATGCTAAAGAAAATTATGTTGAAAAAGAAGATGATAAAATGTCTCAGGCAATGCGAGGCCCAGAAAAGTAGCTGAGAAGTCTGCTTCAACCACAATACCATCCTAGGGATAGAAAAAAAAAGCTTATCATATCATCATATCACAAGCCAAATTGCAAAGCAATTCAGCTTTGACAGATGACAACAAAAGTATGTCCTGAAAGTGAAAGGACTTAACCAGCTGTATTTACCTGTGTCTGTTCCAAATTATGTAGGAAAGAGACAGGGTGACAGGTAGGAGCAGGTAGGAGAGGATTCTGATCGGCATCCCAAACATGCTCAGGTAGCTCAGCATGTTGCACAGCAGAGCTGAAATTCAAAAGTTGACAAAATGAAATTTTGTAAAGCCTCTTGAAATGTGCAATAGAATAAAATCAACAAATTAACGACGGGAAAAGTTGTTTTTTTCGTTTGCCATACAGTGAGTTCTTTCACAAGCAAAACCGTTGGTTTGATAAACCTGCCATTTCTACATAGCATCTGTGAAACCATAGACACTTTTAGTTTATTTGTTTGAACCAGAATGAAAGCAGATTGTAAAATGCAGACATATACAGATGTAAAGGACAGACATGAATACAAAGTGAGTGTGTGTAACGTTGCGACGTACCATTCGTTACCACGTTGTTAACGTGAGATTTTTTGGTTGTCAGTTTATTTTCAGCAGAGCTGTCCTTAGTCATGGATCTGTCATCGATGAAAGATGTTAACTCTGTCGCCTCTTCTTTCTCCTTTACTATGTTCTCTTCTTCCTCCAGGATGTCCAGCTGGATCCATGTTTTATTTTGGACTTGGTTATGTGGCCCTGGGGGCGTGTTTAGGATCCAACTTGGGGTAAGGTCTGTATTCAACAGAAAAAATAGGTCAGATCGACTCTCAGTGTCACAATGGTAACAGTATTTTTGTTTTCCCTGTAGGCATAGAAGGCTCACCATTTCTCTGGAGGAAATAAAGGGCATCTTTGTACCCACCGTGGTAGGCTTGTTCTAGAGTCTTGAGACAGGGAGAAGGAAACATGCTAATAGAATAAAGGCTCATTTGCTGGTAAACTCTGAGGTCAACACTTGGGGCTCAAGACTTTACACAATGTTCCCAATTAACTGTTTCAACATGGGGAAAACTGAATGAAATGATACTCAAAACATCGAGAGAAAAAAAGAGAAACTAATGGGAAATCAAAACTGACATGCTTAAAAAGTAAAGATTATTCTAATGGATTTTATGATAAAAATCAAAACAAAAACAGTTTAATGCATTTTCTACATGTCTGCTCAATCTTTAATTGGTTACTAACGTGAGAATTCCCATTAAATTGATCTAAAGTACTGTAATGCTCGACCTATATTATTTCAAGTACACTCAATGATGAATTCTAGTCATTGACCAGTATTTACAGAGTTAAATTAAAGTGTCATTAATGTCATTATTTACACATTTAACTCTCAACAAGATGTTTCTTTGAACAGGAAACTACTACTTTTGAACTATGACAGACAGCTGTCAATGTCCCTTGACAGACCAAATGTATTAGGTGTAGGGGTCTGACCGAAGTGACAGGGTACAGGGCATTGATGATCCTGTGGCTGTTAGCCATGTTGCCCTTCAAGGTGACTCCACTCACTACCATGTCCACCATGGAGGGTGTGTCCCGGGGACAGATGTCTACCTCTCCAGAGAACGGACACACCGTCAAGGTGTGAGTCGATGACGCTGCGGGGAATGGCTGCATTCTGCTGAAACCCCCATCTACATAATACTTCACGAAAACACGGAATACATTAGAATACAGACCAAAGACTGAGCATACGCATATTTGAGAGAATACTATCAAATACCTACAACTCCTTTAAAGGTTGGAGGTACCACACCACAGTACCCAGGTACAAAACAACTACACAGCAAGGCCTAAGGAGGAAAGGAAAGTAAAAGAAATTACACAAAAAGATATTTGTAATCACATCACATAATCAGTAATCGCATCAAATAAGTATTTTTCTAAATAAATGAAGCAAGTCCACAATATATCTATTCTAAAAGTTTGTCTCTCTGCCTTTCTGGTTTGATTCTTAAAATTTTTTGTTTTGCAGACCTGAAATGTCAGCTCACCTGTATCAGATCCTCTTTAGACTGGAACTCAGACATGACCGTGTACTTGCCATCAGTCAGGCGAGTCATAGCAACGGCAAGTCGCCCATTTGCTAATTGGTGTGCATTCGGAGGGAGGCGTTTTTGGAGAATACCCCTTAACAAGTGGAAAATATTGATTGAGGGGTTCAGTGGTCCTAGTGTGAATGTCTTTACCTGTTTGGCACAATGCAGCATCTCATCTCGCATGTGAACTGTAATGAGCATAACTTACAATAAGAAACAGTACACGCATGGAGGATCAGCAGGATGGAAGATTTAATCACTCACTCAGGCTCGATTCACAGACCACGGCTGCTGCAACCAGAGATCCGGCAGACGCACCGAGGACAAAAGGCGCAGAACGCAGTATCCAGGGTGTATGAGTTTTTAAGCACTGGGCCACCCCGAGCTGGTAGGTGGCCAGGAATCCAGATCCAGAGAATGAAATGGAAGAAGGAACTTCCCGATGGGGACCATTAATAACTCCTGGAGACATTTTCTATAGGTTGGCAATAGTCCAAAGTGTCAGTTTGTGCCCTGATACAAAAATCCACTCTACTCCTTTGAAATAAATTTGTTCGAGTCGTTCGCTGAGCAATGGGTGAGGTTTTCCTGAACAGTGCTGTTAAACAGATCTCAATTAGACATACCATATTGGTCATGCCCATGTGATACTTTGTACCATATAGCATTTCGATGTCTTTTTTCTGCTGCTTCTGATGTAAAGTAAATCTTTGGCAAATCAGAAGTAATAAATCTTATTGTCATAAAAATAATTATTATTAGCTCCAGGCCCATTGCGATCCTAACATGAACAAGCGGTACCCATAATGGATGGATGCATTATTATCCAAACATTACCAGCTTAAAATAGCTTTTATTTAATCACTGACAAATATTGCAAGATTTAATAATAATAAACGTTTTATTTCAGTTTTTATATATTTTGGCGACACGGTGGCATGGTGGTAAGCGCTGGTGCCTCAGTGCACTATTGGGATCGAATCCCAGGGTCGACCTTCGCACCTTTCTGTGTGGAGTTTGCATGTTCTCCCCGTGTCTGTGTGGGTTTCTTACGGGTGCCCTGGTTTCCCACGACCACAAAAAGAATCTCTCCTGCCAATGCCCCTGACCAAGGCAAGGGGGCAGATCTGGAGTTGGTCCCGTGGTGCTGTTGTGTGTGTGTGTGTGTTGGCGTGTCTGTGCTGCCCACTGCTCCTCATTGAGGATGGGCTAAAGTGCAAAGAATTAATTCCCCTACGGGGATCAATAAAGTATCATTCTTCCTATTCCTCTTTTAACGGTCAAGAAAGGTAAACTGAGGTGACCAAAGCTGCTCTCTTCCTCTGACTCTTCAGGATCCTTTAGTTTTCCTACTTTTTTTATTCCTTCTACAGAAACAGAATTTGCAATACTAATGTGCTAGAAGATATTCTAGCAGACCTGCCATTGCAGTATGGTGATTCAGCTGACACATTTAAACATGCTGTGTTGGTAAGAGTATCAGCAGTGTGTCACAGGTCATACTTAACCATAACACAAAATTAAGACTTTGTGAGACCCTCTGCAATGTTGAGGGACATTTTTCAGTAAACAAACCTTTGATTGACCACAGCAACTCCTGCTGGTACAGAAGTCAGCTTTTTACATTCCACAGTAGTGCAGCAAATAATGACATCAGTGTCCCATTAAGAGTTCGCAACTTCACCATCTTGGGCCAGAGACAGACCGGTACCATAAATGTAGAAATGGGATGGTGTCTATCATAGGTCAAATCATCCATTTCCCTGACTTATTTGTTCATGATTCTCTTTCTTGTTCATTTCAGTATCCCCCAATAATGCAGCAAATGTTTATATATTTTGACCTGTATTCTGAGATGAGTTGGAGAGAGGCCAGCGATATCGACTGCAATAGTTCAGATCATTTATTATCATTTCAAAAGAGCAAATGCATGAATTAATGTTATGGTATAAGCTTCCAGTTCCATCTTGCTTCATTCATACAACCAGCTGAACAGTTTTGCATATTTCCAGAAAATACCTGCAAATCCTTTATTTTAAGCTATAAAGTAGTAGTGTATGTTTTACATTGTACTGGACAGGTTGAACAAGAGTTTGATCTACCTCTAAAGTGACATGAGATAACTTTTGTTGTGATTTGGCGCTATATAAATAAAATTGAATTGAACTGAACTGAACAAGCCTGAGTGTTGATAGTTTCTTTCACAGAGTTATATTACCTATGAACATGGATGCATTTTAGTAATTTGCTGCATAAGCACACGCCTGAATCTTGATTGAGAATCTCTTTGACATGTTTCCCCTGAGCATCAATCCTATTCTATACCGACTTGTATTGAGTATTTATTTTCCACACATATATCACAGCTTTTCTATCTCACTGGAGCAGAGGCTGGAGGAGTCTGTGGAGAAGCAGGAAGGGGAGAAACCTCAAAATGGTCCTCATTGAATTCACACAGAGGACTGTTGTCTGGAGTGTGTTCAGGGGACTCTGACCGCTCATGTTGGTGTTTCTTGATGTCCTGTGGGGTTCTCAGAAACCTGAGGGGAGCCAGCAGTAACAATAAATATGTGAGTGGTTGTAGGGAGAAGAAAGAAAGATGATGTCAGAGAGAGTGAAAGACCTGAAGAGCAGTTTTTGTCCGTGCTCCTTCTTGATGATGTTGAGTTTATAGTAATGTCGCAAAGCACGGGACATCTTTTCATAGGTCATATTTTTTCGATTCTGTGGGCAAAAACACAAAAATAAAGTCAAACTCCTTCAAGGGCCTGTGCTACACCATTTTCCCTTTCCTATCTCGTCACTCCACCCGTTTGTCCATTTGGAGTGTAGCTTTTGCTACTCACCTTGTGGTTTCCCCAGAGACATGCCAGTCCGTTGGGATCCACTACCCTGAACACCAGGCTGCCCTGATCTTCCCATCGGATATATGCAGAGTAACGCTCATCACACAGTAGCTGATACACATAGTCCCACAGCAGTCTGCACTCTGACAATGATTTAAGCAGAATTGTTATTTTGGAAGACACACTGTCAAAACTTGCTGGATTTTTCTTATTTTCCGCAGTGGTAGAAGTGTAAATTTGGGTGGATTGGATATTGAACTCAGGTAAATATTTATTTGTCCCTGTTGCTGACTGGTAGACCCTGCAGTTTGAGAACAACCCTACCTGGAATGCGGCCATTGACTTTGTGCAGTGGGCTCCGAGGCCTCCGAGGATTGGACAGATTGAGAGGCTTCTGGATGGTGCTGTCTTTTTTGGGTGAACGCTGAATTTGGTCGCGGGGCATTGCAGGGACAGCTACTGATCCATCTTAAAAAGACAGAAAAGAACTAAAAGGTCAAATCTAATGGCCCTTTTCAAATTAGTAACCCATTAATAATAAAACCACATAGGAAATTTTTCAAAATCTCATAATTTGTAGAGATGGTGTTATGCTAAAAATCCTCACATTACAACAACCCATCCATTATCTGTACCACTTAACCAGGTCAGGATCGCGGTGGGGCGGGATCCTATCTCAGTGGCAATTGCGCAACAAGCGCCAGTCCATTGCAGTGCCAACACATAGAGACAGACAATTCAATCACACTCCCATTCACACATATACGCAATTTAGATACTCCAATTCACCAAGCTGCATGTCTTTGGAGGTGGGAAGAAACCCACACAGACATGGTGAGAACATGGAAACAAAAAAAACAGAGAGGACCAATAGTCAGCCTGGTACTCAAACCCAACACCTTCTTGCTGTGAAGCAGCAGCGTTATTCAGCATGCCATGTTAAAACTGCCACCTTAATTGTTGATATGTTGACTATCATTTTATACAGATTTCATCAGAATGTATACTGATACATTTGCCATCTTTCTAAAATAGAATTAATCAACAGAATTTGAAATAAAAGTTACCGCAGAGTCTAAGAAGTTAACTGAATACAGTAGGTGTGCACTGCATTTGGGTTACGGTCGTTTTATACACACTAGATTGTGCCGGTGGAGGAGGCTGTCTGTAAAGGAGTGAGGGACCCTCCTTGAGAGGTGATACATCCTGTGAGTGACTGGTCACACTGTTTACAGCAGCTGCAGACTGAGCATTGGTGTGGGCAATGGAAACTGTAAGAAAGGAAAAATGAGGAACTTTGACAAACAGAGAGTACTGTAAGTTTCTTTCATTCATAGGTTTACCAAAGGCTACACAGAACAATGGGACACTGTCTGACCTTAGAGCAGTAAAGTGTCTAGATAACGATGCCTTGCTGGCACATATCACACTTCCTACAACGGAAAGAGCCTCTTTAGGCCAAGGACAAACAGACTTAGTCTTGCATTTGTTTTCTTGTATTTACGAGCATATTTCAAGGACAACTCAGACGGAACTCTGGTCTATGCTCCACTCCTCTGATGCTTGTAAGAATTTCACGTATAAAGCCAATGACAGACTTCCAAATAAGATATATGGCTGTTCACAATTTAGCTTATCACCAATAGCATCTTATCACCATGCCAGCTAATACTGTTATCGATTTATTCGTGATTTATATAATCTGAATGTGCCAATTATTCATAATGAGTACTTTCACTACAGACACGTACAGACAGTGAGAGTAATTAGTGCATTTAGTTTGGTAAATATGAAAGTAAGAATAAAGGTGTGTACACTACAATAAAAGAAACATCTGAGAGTGTATGCACAGATATGATGTGGCAAAAGTAAGTATATATTTCTGAAATGAAACCAGAAATAACATGTTACGGGCTAAATGAGGAACAATCTCGAATGATAGTGTTTTTAAACTGAAAGTGAAACTGTGTGGGTGTGTGCGATGACAATGTATGATAAACCGACCTTGATTGATTCCAGGCAAAGTCAGACAGGTGTGCACATTCCGTCTTTGCTGTTTCACACACTGCAGGATCTCATACAGCACATCGCCTATACAGGAGACATGAGTGGACGATGACATCGGTGCAGAAATATTTGTGATCCTTTCATTCTATAGGAGCAGCTATTTCTACCTGAGCTGGGGCAGCGGCATTTGAAGTCTTCTTTGGTGAGCAGACACAGGGCTCGGCCGTTCATCTCAAAGCGTCCCTTCTCTGGACGCCGCAGACAGTACTCCTTCTGAGCCCAACGGAGCCAAAGCTCAACATCGTCCTTATTCCACAAGGACGGGTTTATTCCTGCAGGAAAAAGGTGTCATGGAGACTGTTGGTGCTGTGGAATGCATTGCTGTGTGTAGGGCAGTCATGATAGATCAATTATCGGTAATTTTATTACCGATAATTGATTATTGAGCAAAGTAGGAATCGCACCGATGGCATCTGACCCTGCACTAAGCTAAACTAACTTCTTCACAGAACAAAAACAACTCTTGTTCCATTTGGCAACTTTCTCCTCCCTGCATCAGTTGCTCTTTTTCTGCAATACTATATAACAAGCACTGAAAATTAACTTACTTTTTAACCCCTTAGATACAAGTAAGTTAATTGGTAATTGAGTACATTTCAGACTGTTTCAACAAACAGTTCTGTATTATTTAACACTGATGGCTTTTTCACATTAGTAAACTTTAATATTTGAGTATACAGAATAGAAAAGCCATAAAATAAATCCTACAATCCATTACAGTGCCCCTTACTTTTTTGAGCTGTGACATTTTGGATTTCACTTTAAATTCTAATTGAACTGGAAGTGTTGGGTTACACACATCTACCCAGAATGCATCCAGATATATTTGGCAGCTTTGGAAACGTTACGTTTTTTAGTAAAATTTAAAATGAAGCTTTATGCAGATGGACCCATTGAGTTTATAAGGTTGAAATTATTTTTAATTGCCTTCACAAGTTTGTGTATTCATTTCTCCTTCTTCTCTCAGACCCTGAGTATAAACATTAAAAGAAAAGAAAGAATAATTCAGCTGATCAACTATTTATTAAAATAATAAGGTTTATGTCATTACTAATGATAAATAAAGGAGGATGTTTCAAAGATAGATAAGGGTTTGACTTACGCAGGTGTCCAGGTAGGTGCCACAAGTCTTCCGGGGTGGGAGGACAGACCACAGGAAGCTGGTATGTGCGGGAGGAATGCAAACTGGGAAGAACATGTGCTTGTCCTGGCAACGTAGATGGAGGACTACCTGCTATTTCCTGCTACAAATAAAAAAATGAAAAAAAAACTGTTGAGGATGAAGTTTTGACCCACATGATACCAACTGAGACACAAATGCAATACTTAGTAGTCAATACTATTGAAGCTGTATTATCACAAAAAAAACCCAATCAGTATTTGATAAATTTAGAGACAATTCCAGTCGTATTTGTGCATTTTACTTCATTGGGACGTTCACTTACCTTGACCAAAGTTGACCAGGAAGTGTCTCCCATGTCTTTATGTCGACGATAACAAATATAATCTGACAAACAGCAGTCCTGAGGTGAAAAAAGGCAAAACCAAAACCTTAAATCTACTTACAATATAAATGTTATGTAAATATCCCTGTTGGAGAAATGAACGCGTCTATTTCACACTTTCGAGACCTTCCGGGAAATGAAAACGAAAGAAACATAATCCTAAAGGGGGTGTGTGCCCAAAACGGATTTAAGTGATCACCAGCACAGATATGGGCTCTTCCAAAACATTTTCTCTTATTTAGCATTTAAAAGAACCCGAAAATAAATGCGAAAACCACCTGCTGTCTGTTGTAATAAAGCTTTACATTTGTAATAAATACAGGGGAA
>OMNV01013931.1:180058-192891 GCA_900303265.1 Brotula barbata
GGAAAAACGCGGAATAAGAATGGACCAGGTGTATTGTGTGTGTGTGTGTGTGTGTGTGTGTGAGAGAGGAAGGCGGGGGTGGGGGGGTGGAATGAACTGAAAGTAATTTGGGGCAGTAGTCATAAAATTGAGAGCTGATGTACATTTTATTTTTAGGACGTCTCCTCGCAGCTTACATTACATTAAGGATCCACGTTCTCTGCTTTACCCTTTTTGTTGCTTTCATTCTCCGCGTCTTTCTGTGCATTTCCATGTTCCCAACATGGCGGCGCTGTTTACGTCCGTGAGAGGGCAAAGGGCGGCCTCTAGTGTTGGTAAAGCGATAAGTTGGACAACGGAAAAGTCACCGACACGTCGCAACGTCAGATCGAACCACAAACCGGGTGAGTACTGGTGAAAGTGGAACCAAAATGTACCGTAACATTAGCTGTTAGCTGTTGACAAAGAGTAGTGCTTTTGCTGCAACTTTAGGTGTAACACGTGACACGTAGAGGACCCGTATGTTGTGGAGAAAGACAGACTTACTCGCGTCAACGCTCACCTAAGACCAGGAACTGTCAACCAGCGTAATTATAATAATTATAAGAGAATAGTAAGGGAAATTAAAAATACCATCCCTTTATACCCTTTTCCCCATAGCTTGTCTAGATTTGTAGATAGATTACCATTACCATGTTGAAATTGCTCCGACTTCTTTAAAGAAAGGTGAACTTAGAAGTAAAATAATTACTGCCCTCATTGATCATGGAGAGTTTAGCCTCCGTGTTGTCTTTTTATACTCCATGGGAAGATGATGTAGTGTATTCAAGATGCTCTGTGTTCTCTGCACTCGATTGCAGAATTCCCAAGTGTTGGGGGATTTGGCGACTAATCTGTCTCATCTCTCTGGGTCCCATAAGAGTGACATCATTTGGTTGATTGAGAATCATTGTGCACTGTTCTCAGATGTACCCACTGTCATGCAACATGACATTGATGTTGGTGATTGCCCTTTTATTGCACAGCATATTTACCATGTGAACCCCACAAAAAGAGCACAAATGCAGAAAGGGGTCAATCATTTACTGAAGCATGGCCTTGCTGATCCAGTTCCGGTCCTTGAATCTGTCCGTGTTTGTTCATGCCAATGTCCAATGGGAATAAAAGATTCTATGCTGATTTCAGGAAAGTAAACAATGTGACTAGTTCAGTTTCATTTCCTCTTCCTCATGTGGAAGACTGCCTATGTAGTTAGACTTGCTCAAGGGCTACTGGCCACAGCATTTGGGATGTGCAATGCTCTATCTACCTTTTATCGCCTAGTGCAGAGGGTGTTGTCTGGAGTGGCAACCTCTGAGGTCTATCTTGATGATGTGGGGTCTACTCTGCCAATTGGCAATCTTATGTGTGAGCCCTGTCCACTATTTTTCAGCGCTAGTGAAGACCTCTCTCACCTTGAGCCTCACAAAATGTGTCTGTTCAAAATGTGAGAGTGGCCACAAACTATTTGCTGAATCTGTATAGGTCACTCCTTCAACATCCTGGCACAAGATTCAGCTTTTGGTTCTTTTGGTTTTGTTCCCCGACTTCTACCCTTGGTTTCATTTTGTAAAAAAGATTTTAGGGTTTTTTTCATCATAATTTTCCTGGAAATTGTGGGATTTTCTATTATTTGATTTTTTTTACAAATGTGAAAATGTCCAATAAAAGTATTTATTTTTAAGTGCGTGTTCTACTTAAATTTGACTCAATTACTGATTAATTTACTGTTGTTAATGTTCAAGATGTTAAAAAGTGGTATTACTTTCACCATAAAAAGGGAGGGGAAGTATGGATGTTGATTATGGAACTCAATATAATAACATAATATAATAACTCAATAAGAGCTGTCGTGTGAGAGAAACTCCTGGCTCTTCAATTAAAACAGTTTTCCCTTCCACTGAGACTTGTCTCTTCAAAATATCAAATTTCATACTGCAGATGAACTTAAATTAAAAAAATGAAGGTAAGTGCTTGTGCATCTAATTAACGCATTGGCCCAATAACTTGTTTTTGTCCGATATCAGGAGTGTGGCTTAAAAAATGTGCATATTATAGATTGCAGACATGGCGGTGATTATGTGCAAAGTTTGAAAATAATCAGCATTTGCTCAAATGGTTTTTCTTTTTCATTAACTTAGTGATGTGGGCTGTAAAACTTAGAAATCAGCTGGGACACCCAACACGTTCAGTGGGAGGATGGCTGGTTACCAAGCTGGTCTTCTACCGCAATCGGATCCTTGAGGAGAATGCAGTACAACTGTGTGGGATTCAGCCAGGGGACACGGTGCTGGAGCTGGGTCATGGGCCAGGTTTTGGCCTGGAGTCAGCAGCCAGACTACTCACAGATCCTTCTGGTCACCTTATAGGGGTGGATTATTCACATTACATGCATCAGGTGAGATGGGAATAATGAATGAGTGAGATGTTGCAGAGGACACAGGGCTCCACCAACCTTGATTTGAAACCTTGGGCAGGACACCCACTGAGTGTAGTCATCAAATGTCCTTCCTTAACGCTCGGACATCGTATTTTAAGGAGGAACATTACTCACAGGAGACGTAATAGAATCAGGCTAGTAGTTACAATTAAGGACACCAAAGTCATATCCTCTGGTGTCCTGAAAACAGTTTTAGTGGCCTGGGCAGTGTTTTAAACCATATTATGAGTGTATATTTTCTTAAATAATTAAAATGAAAGACTTTATTATATTCTAATTGAAATTTGAGAGGGAAGCAGATATTGTCAAACAATGAAATGAAGAAGTACATATTTTAAAAATAAATTGCAGAATCTCAGTGGAAAGATCGGCACTCTCAACCTCTGTATATCAAACTGTCCTGGCTTCTCTTACAGACGGCGAGTAAGCGTATGAAGGAGTTTGTGGCCAGTGGGAAAGTGACCCTCCACCAAGGTGATATAGCAGTAATGCCTCTTGTGGACAGCACCGTGGATAAAGTCTTTCACTGTAACTGCTACTACTTCTGGCCAGATCTCAGAAAATGCACTGCAGAAATACATCGAGTGATGAAGCCAGGTGAGTCCAGGCAAATATGTCAACATAAGATAGTTTAAAAATTCATCATTTTCCTACTGACTTTGAAGTTTTAAACTTTGCGTGTCCTTTCAAATATGAAATTTTTTATTGCACATTCCTCACAAATTTCTTGCCCTTTTATCTCCCACATTATTGTCCCAGGAGGCCTGATGGTGACCACACTGAGGTTGTCGCATGTGACCACTCTGGCATCCAAGAAAGTGATGCCTGATAACTGGAAACCAGAGGCCTACACAGCAGCGCTGAGAGACACTGGCTTCATTGATGTCAGAATGGAAGACAGAAAGCACAGACACACCAGTTTTCAGGCTATTTATGCCACAGCCTCTAAATGAAATTGCTACCACCTCTATGAAGTTTAGTTCAGTCATTCTACTTTTGTGACTTGATTGATTTGATACTGATTCATGGACAGTCTATGTTATGGTGACTGTTTAGATTATGTAGATTCTGATATCCCAACAGTTTGTAGACAGAAATGGACAGCAGCAAATTTGGCCTGTTAAAGACAATTTAAACTGCAATGTTGCAGTTTCACCACCTGTAAAAGAAAATCATCCTGTATTGATAGTTTGTTCCCAAACCTCTATTATCATGAACTCGTATTTTGTCATTTAGGTTTTTGTTAATTATTTCTTTAAATAAAGATGAATTAGCAGCAGGGATACATTGAAGTGTGTGTATCACCACTTAATGCCAATTATCTGATTTATTTTGATAAACACAATGTCACTTTGATTTTTTTTTTAAGTCAAGTTTATTTGTGTCGCTGATGTCATGTATAGTACAATATCTGAAAGGGCTTCACATACCCACAGGACAATTGGTTTCTGACCAGCTCTCTTGGAAAAAAAAGAATTTTCCAAAAAGCCTTAACATGTAAAGAAAAAAGAAAAAAAATGTGGAAGAGGAAATTCAAAGAAAAATTCCCTTTCCTCAAACGGCAAGATGTGCAACAGGAGTTGTAAGCGAGAAGAATAAATCACACGGAATAGATGTATCTATACTGTGAGATGAAATAAATAGAACATTTGAGGCCTGATTTAGTAAGAGAATCTGGAGTTCATAGAGATGTGGTAAACAGGAATTTGAAAGAGGGAAAGAACAAAAGAGAATAAATAAAACACAAATACCACAAAAACATCCTGATCCAGAATACCAAAGAACCATGGAGAGAGTGCAACTGAGAAACAAATATACAGAGTGTGTTTTATTTACTTGTAATTTAAGTAACTAAATTAATCTCAACTATTCATCTATATTTATTGTTTATAATTGTTTTACACATATAATTTGTACTAATAAAGTCAATATATTATCAGTGGTAAATGTATTATTTAGAGGTAGCTCTAAATGTATCTCTAGTTTTACTTACATTCATAATAATTTCCTAAATTGAATTTTATGGCAGGAAGACTGCACTAGCCCACTAGGTGGCGATGGTTCAGACAGCTGTTGAAATTTATTTACAGAAGAAGAAGAAGATCACGCGGGTGTAGCTGACGACGTCGGAGGAGGGAAATCCAAAACAGTCTTCCTGCTCCCTGGTGTTTTCGTTCGCTTTTATTTCTAATTGTAGCTTTTCAGTGGACGACAGTTAGTATCTGACAGTTACTAAAGCGAATTAATGTAAGTCAACGTGGTTTGTTATGAAGTGAACTACGTTTTTTTGTTGTTATTCGAGTGGGGCTGCACGCAAACTCAGAGTAATGTCAGCCACAGATCAGCTAGCTAAACATTAATTAAGTTTGTGCCAAATTCCGCAGAAGAGCTAAACATATGATAAAAGCCATTGCAAACATGCCCAGCTCAGTAACTGTGGTGAACAGTGTATTCTGATTCTGATTAGTTAAAGCACCGACTTGTGTCAATTCTGGTGTGAAAATTTCGCTATGTGATTTGTTTATTTTGAATTCTATCCAGTCCGTTAGCCGGTGAGCAGAATGCAGAGAGCTTCCCGTTTAAAACGTGAGCTGCAGATGCTGAGCACCGAGCCGCCTCCCGGGATAACCTGCTGGCAGAACGAGGATCAGATAGACGACCTCCGGGCACGTAAGTACACCCAGAGTTTGGCAATCAATCAATCAATCAATCAAAGTTTATTGTCACGTACAGCAAAGAAAACAAGTTCCCCTGTGCAATGAAATTCTTCCTTTGCTGTCCACCCTGATGCCGAGTTCTATATATATATATATATAAAATGAGAGAAAATACTACTATACAACAAACAACAATACAACAAAGACAATATGTAGAAAAATACAATCGTCAGAAATGTCTGATGTAAATACTAAAGTGTCTGATGTGCAATGGAATGTGCAAAGATTACAAATTTGCAAATTACAGAATGTGCAATGATGAGGTAGTCCATGGTTGTGACTCGTGTCAACTGTTCAGGAGTCTGATGGCAGAGGAGAAGAATGAGTTTTTTAACCTTTATGTTCTGCATTTCACACCTCTGTTTTTCCCAAAGGTACCAGACAGTTGCGCTTGAACCGCAGTGTTAAACTTTTTTCCTCATAATTGATGGTTAGAACCTGTTAAGTATACCAAGAAAGAAACCTCTCCACCCTTAAGGCTTAAGAGGATCTCAGATGATTTGGTTGGTTGAAATTCAGAGAGATTTTTAAGTAAACCATATTACAAATGTGAGGAAGAAGCTTAATTTAAGCTTACCTATTTAACCCAGTTAGGAAAACTGGTTTAATGTAAAATAACTCGCCCTGTTCCTGTGGTTAATACTTGTCTCTGGCTTAACGAGAAGCTCACTGGAATTCCATGTATCATGTCAGGTCATGTTGTTGGTGTGTTAACTATTACGTGGTCAAGTGCATACAAATGTAGCTCTAAAAAGACAATTTTATTGTGTGTGCTGCAAATACTAAGAATGTTTACAGAATAATGATCATCATGGCATACCAATTTGTTTTGCTGTACATGCAATATTTTATTGTTTGTAAATGGAACAACAACAACAAGTAGAGAATTTTCCCTAATTTACAGAGATAGTTGGTGGAGCAGAAACTCCATATGAAGGAGGACTCTTCTCCTTGGAGATCAAAATTCCAGAGAGGTAAGATTTCTATGCGGAATTACACTGACTTTCATCGGCGCTCCTTTCCATAACATAAACACTTCCTGAATTCTTTTTCACTGCCAGATACCCATTCGAACCTCCTAAAATCAGATTCTTGACACCCATCTACCACCCAAACATTGACACTTCAGGACGTATCTGCTATGATGCTCTCAAACTCCCACCTAAGGTTAGTGCAGATACCAATCGAATTCAATGTCTCACCTTCATCATCACTTTGCCTGTTTTTAACTACATGGTTAAGATGTAACGTATCAGAAATGAGTGGGCTGCTATTAGGATGCTCCAATAATGCAGATCAGATAGTGACCAGTTCTGACCAAAAATGTTGCATCAGTATAGCTAACGCTAAGCTATAACCATCCAATCTGATCCAGAAGTGTAATTACTAATGCCCCAGGGCTCGGCGATGAATCAATTTTATCAATTGATTGGAATTATGATTTAAGACAATTTTTAAAATGAAAATGTAGATTTTCTTTTTAACATCCTCCACCGTTTTCTTTGGGCTTCCGTAGTTCATAGTTGGTTACTGATGCAGTCACGCTGCATATCGCTAAAGATATGAAGCTCATATATACAGTGAAAAGCCAGGGTTTATCCACAGGCTGAAAACTATCCTTTGCAAATGTAAACAACTCCCACTCCCCTGAAACTAGATAGTGCACCTTTAAAGTTTGCAGCTTGCACTTTCACCCCAAAAGGGAAGTTCAGTTTACTTGATTAACATTAGGAAAGTTCAGTTTGCATTTGTTAATTTTTATTGCTAAAATTAAAGTAAAACTTGTATTGAGTAACTTCTTTGTCATTTGTAGTTTGTTTCTAAAAGGGGGGAAAAAAACTATCAAAATCTTGAATCAAATCGAATCGAATTTTATTTTTAGGCCTTATCGTCCAGCCCTATAACATCCTTATGTGGTTTTTCTTCATTTGATGCAAAGTGGTGGAGTTTGGTCTTTGTTTCCTAGCACAAATATCTTACAGTCTCCTTTATTTTAGCCATTGTTGTTTATGCATAATGTTAATTCTAAACAGAATATTTCCATATGAAGGATAGGAAGGTTTGTATTCTGCTTTGCAATTGTACTTGAAAGGGTTCCATATTGAATTAGTACTAGTTAGATTACTAGTACTAGTAATCTGCCAATGCTGTACTCTGTATTGAGAGTGAAAAAACAGTAGTGGTGCATCTCTGCCTACTTTGGATGCTATATAGGGAGCCTGGAAGCCATCCTTAAACCTCTCCACAGTCCTCGCATCCATTCAGCTGCTCATGGCTGAGCCCAACCCAGATGACCCACTCATGGCCGATATCGTAAGTGAAACTCCTCACATAATCTATACAGTAATATGAAGACAGTTTCAAGAAGCTTGCTACTACATAGTTTATTTGAAAGTAAATTAGGACGGTGGAAAGCGTATGATTTGCACCTGAAAGATGAATGAATGCAGCATCTTATAAAATGTCTTCTCGTGGCAGTTTAGGGTTTCGGCTATCTTGTGAAGATGCTGTCATTATTGTGAAGCTCTTCCTTATTCAGCTGAACACACTTTTTCAGTCGTCGGAGTTTAAATACAACAAACAGCGGTTCATGGAGAAGGCCAGGAAGTGGACAGAAGAACATGCTGTTCAAAAGAACATGGTAAGTCTCTGGCCAGGGTGAAGCATTCAGTGTTAAACTACAAGGGAGCCACCAATGGGTCTGTCTTTGTTAAGTTATTTTTTAAATTCTAGTTAAAAGATACAAAGTTTCCATGACATCATTTTTTTTTATCAGGATGCAGTCTGGGCTCTGGTACAATGATACTTAACAAATATAGAATAAAGATGATTTCAGCTGAATTAAAAATACCATATACCATACCATAAATGGTTACTATAGTAGATTTTAGGATATTTTTTGTCTGAATTTGTCGAAATGTACTATATCAATTTCTTTTTTGTGTGGTATACGCAATTGTTAATGGGTTACTAATCCGAATTTGTAATAAAAGTGAAATAGAGTGTACATATTTATCGAAATGGGCTGCTAAATTTTAATATTCTGGAGTACTGCACTGTTATAAATCTTTGCATTACCATAATGTAGTGGCATTGTATAACCACAGGATGGTGCTGTCACCAAATCTTACCGTGGCCTTCCCCAGTAAGAGAGTTTTTCATACGCATTTAATATTAAGTGAAACAGGTGACAGCAATGTTGCTGTGGAAGAGGAAAATGGGTATTATATTTTTGTCTGTTTTCAGAGTCCTGTGGAGAGCAACAAAGAAAATGCTCCAGATCAGAAAGCATCGTCCCGCAAAAGAGACGCTGTCCTTACCCCACAGGAGATGGAGGAGAGGCCACAGACATCAAAGAAAACCTGTTTGTAGATTACGAGCGACTGCTTTTCTACTTGTAAAATATGATTATTATTTTTTTCTTCTGCTTGTACATACTCTACTCCCCATTTATGACATGTGCATTATTCTCCTTAATCAAAACATCCATATTTACATCATATCTATGTTTGTCAGGTAATATTAAAGTTTATTTTACACAGTGGTTGGTTGTCAGAAGTTTTTTGGAAGCCAACCCTTATGAGATGTGGTGCGTTTACACAACAGTAGTGTAAGAACGGCGGATGATAAATACTATGAAGCTAATAATTTTATTCAATCATATGCTTAACAGTTGTATACAAATTATGTACATCCTAAATAGCCAGAAAAGTTTATTTTACAAACTATGACAGATTTATTTCTTAATATATAAAATTATATATTTGCTGTTTATCGTAAAAAGGGAAACAAAAATAAGTCTGTAGTGAGACAAAACCATGCTAGTTCAGAGGTAGTTACATTGCATGTACATATTGCTAGCCTATTCTTATTGCAGAAAGATAGCTACATCCCATTCAGTCTGTATGACTGTTGCATATTTGAGACAAAACCATGTAAACTGAAAACAGCAGTCTGTTTCTCGCTGCATTTTGTTGCTACATCACGTATAACGTTTTTATAATGACCGTTATACAATTACACAAAAATATATTTGGAAATTTGGAAAACATTAGCATTCTCTGGTAAAATGACCTGGTGCTTGAATCCCTTTATTTGAAACCAATCTTAGCAATAGAATAGAACTTTTATTTAAAAAACAAATAAGATAACTCCACTTAAAATGTAGCCAAACAATCTGTAACCTCTAAGCTGCATATGATCACATTTCAGAATAAACATTTACACGTACACATTCTACTCATTCTATTTAAATCCCCCCTGGTTAAACCATTGATTTGTCTGATGCTTATGTTCTGCACGTGGTTGCGTCATTGAGCTTTCTTGTCACTTGAATCCACAACTAGTGCGATCCACTGGGTAGTGTCTGAAACCGTCTTTCAATCGAACCGTTTTCCTCTACTGTGATCTTTCATTTTAATAGTCTTTATTGAGAAGGGCACTTTTCGTTGCAGTCTCCATGTTCTGAGGCACTTCTCATAAACTTTTCATAGAACTCTACAGTCTTTGTGGACACTTCTGAGCTCCTCGGGATCCAAGATAGTCAAGATTGGTAACCCAGGACTCGCCTTGCTGCTGCTGAATTATGACGCTCCATTATTGTCAATAGTGTCCCAGATATGCAGACAGCTGGCTAAGACGCTCAAGGAGGAGAGGTGAGAGATTGACTCATGGGAGAGTGATACAGAGGATAAGTATTGTGGCTCACATCCTGATCGAAATCCTGCAGGCACTCTTCATCGTTCAGACTTACTCTCTCTGTCATTCTGTCCCTATCTCTGCCATTGGGAGAGGGTATCTGGCAAGGAATGAGGGGGACAGAGGAAGTAGAGGAGCAGTGGGAAAATCTGGTAGGATCCAGTCCAGGCTGAAGAGAGGACCCCCCATTATACAGGACATCAGCATCGGTGAGTGACACCTGTGTTGACGAATCAGAGCAGGAGCTCTTCTCTGTCTCCACGGAAACCAACGAGTCCAGGGTACGGTCCCGGCGTAGCTGTGGTCGTGCTTTGGGCCGGGGCCAGAAGAAAAACTGAGAGTGGTCCCGTGTGAAAAGGAGAAATAGGAGTGGGTTGAGGCAGGCGGGAAGAGGCTGGAGAAGCAGCAGGACTGATTTCAGAACTTCTTCCCCCAAAGAGAGGAGGCCCAGCAGGGAGCAGAGTGAGAGGAAAGCTACAGGCACATACAGGAGGCCATTGGTGAATATTAGCCAGGCCACATGTTTGATCATGGCACAGTCCCACAGGCCGTCGCATTCTCCCCGAAGTAACTCCCAGTAAAGACGGATGTGTGAACCCGTGACTATCAGCAGACACAGGGTGTTCATCATAATGAGAGACAACGGGAAACCCAGGGAGGATGGCAACCGAGAGGATGGGGGTGGCAGCGGTGAGGGCAGGCAGAAAGGTGAGGACCCATACTCTCCTACTCCTATCAGCGGGAGAGAGGCCAGGGTGAGGGAGAGAGTGAGGCAAAAAAGTGCACAAGTGCGTACACTCCCAATGGAGGGCGACTTCCCGTAAGCACGGGCACATGTCACACTCATGCCACACTGCACAGCTGCCAGAGTCAGCAGCAACACACTGGATTCGGAAGCAAACACCCACACCCATCCGGTTGCCTGACAACCAGGACCCCCTTCCCAACGGGCCCCATGGTGTCCAAACTCTCCCAGTGTTAGAGAGTCCACAAGAGCCAGGGTGCAGGTACACACACCGGTCAGCAGATTGGAAGCACCCATGCAGGCCACAGTGAACCGCAGTGGTGAGAGGTAACTGGGTGAGCTGAAGAGCGAGAGGAGCAGCAGGGCGTTTCCCAGCAGAGACACCAGGGAGATGGACCACAAGCCCACACGGACCAGCCAGCTGCCCAACAGAGAGTCACAGGGACGGAAAGGACCTGCAACGCCACAAACCGTTAATGGTACACAAAACAAGCTGCAGCACTTTCATCTGTTGATTACAGCGGTCTCTCCAAGTGTGATCTCATCATCAAAGGTGTGATTGGAGCTACCTGGAGTCGGTGTGCACTGGACACTGGTCTGTAGTTTGGATTCCTCGAGTTCTAGCTGGAACTCCTCTAGGTCCGGGTCATCTAGAACAAAGCATAATTGTGGTCACAAAAAACAAGCGAAACCAAGATAAACGCGTCCAGGCCAGGTTGACACATAAACTCTGCATTACAGCTTACTCCGCTCAGGGTGGGGGGTTTTCATTCCCCAGCATTCATTTGCAGTGAAATATGGAAAAAGCATAAAAGTCTGTCAATCACGAAACTGCTACATTTATGTGGGCACAGGATTGTTATAAAAAGGGCATTCATGTAGATTGCAACATGATAAGAGAGAAGGAGAAGTCCTCCCTCATATGTGACCATAAAGGAAAGATGACAGCACCAGGAGGTACTTATTCATGGGTTTAGCACCCTCTTGGCAACCCTAACCCCTGCAAAATGGCACCAAGGGACACATGTAATTAAAGGTGAATAAATTCTGATCAGTGTAACTTTATGGTGCAAACATGTTTTGTTATTATTTTCTTTGGATTACTGGTTTTAATTTCACCATAAATTATGTTTAATATTGTTTTTATTTTTGAGTTTACTGCAGAAAGGCATGGTCGGGTGTCAACACTCAAGTGTCATATGTAAGTAGTTACTGTGGATGTAGGATATGAGAAATAAGCTCGTGGGCCGACATTACCTTTTGCCCGTAGTGTTTACAAAACATGTGACGTTTATGTTAAAGCAATATACAGTATATATCCTAATCACGTGCTGTATGCTTTCTTACAGTGTGTGTCAGCATGGACAGGGTATATGGCCACAGTCCTCTTGTGTAGGTCTTCCTCAGCGTTGGTCTGCTCTGCGTCCCACTGGCTGGCTTGTTTGTAGCTGTCACAGGAGCCGTACACGCAGCACTGGTAGGCATAGGGCATCTCTATTACTCTGAAAGAGACAAGAATGATAAGTGAACTGCATGGGAGTGGAACATCAAATGTCCAGGAGGGCTAATCACCGTCGCTACATTGAGCAATTTGATTCAATGCTGCATTCACAAGACCTCAAAGCGAGTCCAAAAAACAAACAAGCAATTGAATTTCAGCAGTGCAAGGAGATATGAAATGTGTATTTCATAGAGTCGTGAATAAGTTCATTCAAGAGTTTTGGATTGAGTTATGTTGATATCCTCACACGATTATGTGCAATCTCCTTCAGTATTTGATACACAGTCTACTTCATGACTTTTGATGCACCTTTTCAGGCCTCCAGGGATAATTGAACAGGAATTGACTTGCTGACAAAAGCTTTCTTATTGTCGGATTTTAGTGCGGTATTGGCTTGCAGGTCTACAGTAATTAATCCACTGTAAATCTTTTTATTGTGATGATGATATTTATAGAATTGTATTAGAGGAAGGATATTTGAAGGGGTGTGAGAGGAAAACCTCAATGTATTTGCCTTTAAGACATAATACACACCTGGGCTATTTTTTCAAAAATGGCTCTTTCCATTAGTAAGTAGTAGTGCAGGATGGTGTGTTACCTCATACGGGGGAAATGATCGGGACTGAAGGCATCGAATAGTTCGGTGTTACCCCTCAGTTTGAGATGGGTGAGACCCCCCAAACCTGCAACTGGGACAGAGTTCAGGCGGTTCTC
>OMNV01013933.1:0-10774 GCA_900303265.1 Brotula barbata
TGGATAGATGTTGGGGGAGGGAGGGATGGATAGATGTTGGATGGATGGATGGATGATGGATGGATGGTTGAATGTATGGATGGATGGCTGGATGGATGGATGGATGGATGATGGGTGGGTGGATGGGTGGATAGATGGTGGATGGATGGATGGATGGATGGATGGATGGATAGATAGATAGATAGATAGATAGATAGATAGATAGATAGATAGATAGATAGATAGATAGATAGATAGATAGATAGATAGATAGATAGATAGATAGATAGATAGATAGATAGATGGACAGACAGACAGCCAGACAGATAGATAGATAGATAGATTTGTACACATAATCAATTCCCCCAAAACACAGGCTGGTAGAGAGAGAGAGCGACGTAAAGTGCACCAGGTGGCTCTGTCAGAACTCATCTAAGGCGCCCGCCAGACTCAAAGCCAAGGATGCCTTAGAGTAAAACCCCAACTGGGACCCCGGCTCAGACCAGCACTCGTTCTGTACCCCAGCTGCACGTTGCGTCACGTTTCCCCTTTCCTGCTACTCCATAGTTCCCCCTTCGCTTACATTCAAGGAGGCTCCCCCCAAATTAAATGTTCCAAACAGGCTGCAGAGGCAGGTTTTGTAGTTATAGATGCGTGGAACCAATAAATCTAAAAACAGCTGTAACAATTACAAGCAATTACCCAGAAAAGAAAGGGGGGAGAGGGGGGGGGGCTTAGGAGGCCTCACAAGACTGGAGGTAGCCAAAAGAGAGGAAGTCTCTCAATGTTACAGCAAAATGGAAAATGTCAATTTAAGTAGTAAGTCCAGCTTTTTATCTCAGTAAACATAAACAATTTTTAGCAATAATGTAGCCAATTAAGTAAAAGCACTCATTTGAAAGAGGAGATCTGTGCTGTTATTCATGTTTACATGCACTCAATACAAAGGCAAAAATGACATCATCCGCCACTCAGAGTAAATACGTGAGATTACATTGTGGCGTTTATATGTTTGGCGGGGAGAAAATGATCGCAATATACTCAAAGTTTTAAAGTGCACGCTGGTTAACTTCCCTTGTGAGCGTCTTGTGAAAACACTTCAAGGCTATCTTTCATCCTCATTGTAAATCATTCGCCCGATCCATAATGTTGACCTCATTGCAGATGTCATAAATAAAAGAAAAACAACCTGGGTAAACACACGCGCCTCACAAAGGCAACAGGATTCCTGCAGAACGCTCCGAAGAAAACAGCTTAACACTTAGCAGGACGCCTTTTCATACGGGCTTTTGTAGGTCCACTGTGGTCTTAATTGTGCAGATAGCTGACTTCGATCAGTGACCGCCAGCCAGGAATGTTGGGCTTTTGTTACCCGGCCCCATCACTGACTGATCAATAGCAGGGCGCGTATGGAATTTCTGAATCAATTTTCAATGAAAAGCAGGAAAACCAAGCAGCCTTGACAAGCCCGATTTGATGTCAACATCGCCTCCGCCAGCTTCAAAAGACAACCAGTTTGGAGCGTTGACTGAACTTCCTTTGTTTTGTCCGTCTTTCGGCTCCTCTCAGGATAAACCGTGGCGGACGCACACTCATTAGATTCACTTGTTTTCACAAGAGGCAAAGTGCTCTTCCCGCGCTTTAGTCTTTTACTGCTGCTTGATTAATGCGCACTGTGGGTTTTGTTTCGTCCTTGTCAGTCGGATTGAATTCTAAACTGGCGTTGAAGGCCTTTTCAGTCCGCCAGCGGTGAGCAGGTACAGGGCAATTTATGGGACACGGTTAGTCAGCCTCAGAACGGTTTCGGAAGAAAAAAATTACATTCCAGGAACGCATAAAAATATGCTAAAATGTGAGACTTTTGATCCAACTGCAGATAATTGAGTTTTTGTTGCTTTTATTATCCCAAAAAGTTTATGCATGGTGGCATTTTTCTTCCTATAGGTCTTTTTTTTAAATTTTTTTATTCATCCGTTTTTGTTGTTTTTTTGGTGTGACAGCATGGTAGTTCAGTCGTTACAGCTGTTTCCTCCCAGCATGGATTTAATGGGCTCAAATCCCTGCGCCTCCCCACTGCTCCTTTTTGTTTCTTTCCTATGTTCTCACCATTCTATTAATTGGATGGTTGAACGTATGAGGAAGAATTTCAATCCGCATTTGTCAAAGCAGCTTATAATCATAGAAAAGATCAAATAGTTTTTATGTGCACTCTGATGAGCTCTTTTTAAAATGGATAAACTGAAATTAATGCTATGGGACAGCAGGTCTCAATGGAGCAAAAGGGAAGTGTGGGATGTGAACAAAACCTTAGATCATTTAAAATATTTTCTTAAGTGATAATTCTTACAAATTTTTGTTTAAAAAAATCTAAATTGAACAAATTTTCCGACCGTTTTTGCTTCCCAACTCATCCTGTATTGTTTATTTTTTTTGACATTTCTGCTTTATTTTCATAGGCATAATAGACAAATATACAGACATGTAGCAAAGGGCAGAGGTCAGATTCAAACCTCTGCTGCGATATGTGACACGCGCTCTACCAGGTGAGCCAGCACGGCGCCATGACGACCTTGTTGAGTTTTAATGACATCTGAGGGAGGAACTCCAGCCAGGTGGGAGGCGGCGTGACATATTTACCCGCTCAGATGACCAGAAATGAATGGATAATGGCAGAAACGCAAGGAAAGATGGTACATAAAGAAAGATAACAATTTATTCTGATTCATTTGATGCAATCCGACTAATATGTATGTCAGTGTTCTGTCTATAAAACTTTACCAATGACGATGGCGATTATTATTATTATTATTATTAGATGTAGCAGTATTAATTTATCTCTCTCTCTCTATATATATATAAAGCGTCAAGAAATAAAACCTTCATACTGGATAGATGGATGTCCCACAGATAAATTGCCGGTGCATTTTTCTGTGCGATGAGCAATTTGTAACCACAGCAACCCACCAAACAGTATCAATCCTATCTAATTTATACCTCGTACAGCACTTCCCTCTCGGGTATGTTGCTTTTTTACAGTCTCCGCTCAGCAAGCAGCATTTTCTCATTAGTAAATTGCAAATTGCAAAAAGCACAGGAGTGGGCTCATTTAGCTAAACGCTATGACTGAATGTATGTTTAAACGGCTTTTATGATGCCGGAGCGTGTCTCTCTCTGCACGTCTGCTTTTTGTTGCCTGCAGACACTGGCAGGATAATTAAAACAGCAATATAAGGAATTAAAATATTCCGGATGATTGTAATCTCTGTTAACACGAGCACAAAGCCGGGCTGCAACAAATAGTCAACCTTATCCACAGTGTTGACAATTATGTTTCCTTGTCTGAATTCGCTGGGTTTGCGAATATTTGACACATTTTAACGTCAGAAAACTCGGCCCCGCTGCATTGTGGGATTTCCATATTATTCTATGAAACATCAGACCCCGTCAAATTCTGATCAATAATTGCCATAATTCTCTGGCAGGTGATTTTGAAAAGCTATGAAATGAGCTCATATGTGACACAAAGTTAAGATATATTTGTACGTAATTTGCACGAATGTTTCCAAGTATTACATTTAAAAGCCCTGGTGAAATATCTACAGGCCTGTTGGTGAGTTTGAAGGCCGACTGAAGGGATGAAGGCCACTGGTTTTCATTGCCCGTTCATGGTATTTTCTATGTAGTTTATTGGGTTATTTCATGTTTTATTGTTCTGATTGACTTTGAATGAAGCTAATGTATTGTTTGTTACAGAACTGATTGGACCTATTGAGCTGTGTATCTGTGAGTGGGCTCTTCGAGATGCACTAAGTTAGTGCAGTGGTGTTCAGTTAGGGTTTTAAAAGGACCCCTCTATGTACTTTATGTTCCGTTCTGAGCTTCTTTGGCCACACTGGTTTCCTGTCCTGTCTGTTTCGGGTTAGCTCCAAAATAGCTAATATAACAAAGATGAATCGTTATATTGAGCTGAATTGAAGAGCTATTGATTAATTAGTTTGCTGACAGTAATGATGAGAGGTGAGGAAACTCGTGTTGGCAGCCAAGAGCAGAGAAACTAGATGATGGTTTTCATGGCTGCTGGAGTCGACTGAAAGCTCAGGATAGAGGTGTTTAAAGGCTACTGACCTGGGGAAGAGCTGGGACGAGTGATGTAGCAGGGTGGGACAGGACAGAAGAGACGCTGATGACATCTGTTCCTCAGCTGAAGGCCGTTGACCACTAGGGGGCTAAAGGTGTCCAGCCAAGAACTTTTAGAACGTTCAGGAGATCCTTAAGGATCCACTGCATGGATCGCAGGTCTGCTTTAAGCTTGAAGGGGGGGCCGTCCTCCCCGGATTCAGAGACACCGCGGGGAGCACATTAACAGGTACTTCCACTGTCCCATCAGTCTCACTTCCACTTCTCTGCTGTTTCATCTAAGAGATGAAACAAAAGCTTGATTAAAACATCAAGGCACCGGTCGATTGAAGCCACAGATGATCGATAAAAAAAAGGAACGGATTGAGTAAGGGTGTTTCAAGCCAGCGTAGCAGAGGAAATGGAACAGGACAACACGGTGGATTCTGTTCGGTCTGATTCAAACTTCAAACTCTCAGCATCAGCACCATTAACAAACTCTTTTTTTCTAAGAAAGAGAGTGAACAGCAGATCTTAATATGAGGAGTGGATGCCGCAGACTTTGTTCCTGCTCAAACACCATTGTTGTGTTGCTGCTGGAAGTTAACCCTTTACTTTCCTCCATGCTTACATACATTCTTCTTGCGAACATCATCACTGCTGTGTCCTGAAAAAAGTTTTTTCAGGGTAATAAGATGGTTCAAAGGAGGCACATGTGGGATGAAATACAAAGAAATTAAACAATTTACGAACAATATGAATACGATACCTGATTATAATTTAGTAAGAATCTAAAGTCTACGGAAATGTGTTGACAGAGTTCCCATCCATGTTTTTTTTTCTGCATTAAAGAAATGCAAGTACAGTTAGACGGAGGCATTCGTGGTAAATGTGTAGTTGGTAGAATCACTAAATCAATACACACCCAATTACAGTGACAACGATCTGATTTGTTGCTGTTACAGCCGAACATTACAGTTAATTTCTAAATGATATACTGATACTAACGTTTACGCTCCACCGTTAATCAAAGGCCAACGCTGGCTCGTTGCATACGCAATATAATAAACTGTAGCTACATAACCTGGGAGAACCAACTTTCCACCTCTGTGGTCAAAGCGATGGGAAGTCCCCGAAGAATCGTTTGGTTCTATTCGGCGCTGACAGCCTGAGCTGCATACGGGCCGGGCTGGGAGAGGGAGAGGAAGGTGCGTGCTGCAACTCAAACAGTTGAACACGCCGCGGCGTATCAGTAAACACCGTTAATCACAGGTTAGCAGATGGGGACGTTAATTGCGACGGAGGAAATAACAAGACCCAGAGGATGCTTCTATTTATCGACACCCCCACTGTTACTGATAAGGGCTGGATGGGTGGTGTGTGTGTGTGTGTGTGTGTGTGTGTTCACATTCACACTGAAAAGTGAGGACTGTCTGGAGGAAAGAGGTGGTAGGATGGATTTAATGTTGAATATGAGCTTACTAACACTTTTCCTTGTTTATGTGTTTTCAACGTAACATCTCTCTCCCACACACACAACACACACACACACACGGCCAGCTCTTTTAAACTAACCACAAACATTAACTGTAGCAAAGACGATTGAAACTGAAATAAAGTCTTTTACAGTCCATACTAAGGATTTATTGAAAACACTGCTCTGGTGATGCAACCACCCAAACATTGGATACACCCTCAGTTAGGTACCACCTAATATTATACTGTGCGATCACTACTGTCGCTGTAGTTATTCTATTTAACTTGTCAATCATGGCAAGCTGACATAATGTTATACCCGAGTTGGTCTCAAACTGTGTGACGTGGCCCCTATAAAGCCACATCACTGAATGCAAACACAATTCTATGGGGTTATTTTTTTGTTTTTTTTTGTAGACGCACAAAGACAAATGGAACAATTCTGTGACAAAAAATGAAGTGAAATGTGTTTAACGTTTTAATGTTATTTTAATGAACTGATGTTAAACTATTTTTTTAATTCTATAAATCTAAAAAATATGAATTTTGAAATTCATTACATTTTTTTTACTAACATTAGACAATTTATATCACTCTTGGGCCTTTTTCACCATATAAACACAGAGTATGTTCATTATTCCAGCAAGTAGATGTGACTTTTTCAAAACCTATAGATACAAGTCACCCAAAGCACCACAGGACACCCACACAAGGGGGACCCAGATTTGAACCAGAGACCTCTTGATCTGCTGTTAAGTGCTCTACCACTGAGCTCTATCCTAACAAAATAACTATATTCTCAAATCCATTAAAAATACATACATATAAAATGTGTGCTTCTAAAAGTGTCATTTGTTCGAATCCTGCCTGCAAAAGTATGGTTACTGTTCCCCATCTTTCCTCGCTTAGACAGAGTATGTACAATATTTCACCCAGTAGATCTGAACGTAGGTGTAAGTAACCTGAAGCAAGCAATTGAACCGGAGACCTCTTGATCTGCAGTCAAATGCTCTAACACTGAGCTACACCCCACATACTTTACTGTGCCTTTCATATAATTTTGGTGTTTATTTATTATTATCTCAGACCTGAGCCCTGATTGGTTCTTTGTGTTCATCCCGGTGGATTTTTATCAAATGAGTTCACAGCAGGAAGGACTAGGCGTGTTGGTTTTGTTCTGTTTTTTTACAGAGCATTCTGTGGGTGGATTCGTCAGGACATAATGAGAATATTGGCAGATTGGCCCAAAAGTGATTTTTTTAAAAAAGTTTAAATGTAAGGCATCATCCTCTGTATTGCACTACTGACAGATTTATCTCTACTCCTACTGACAAAATGACTCATCAACTTTAAGGCTCTGACAAACTGACACCGACTCGACTCAACTCGGCTCGGCTCGGCTCGGCTCGGCTCGGCGTCAGCTCCAGCTCCCCCTCGAGTATGTAAATATCGTCCCCATGCCAATAAGTTGCGTATGGTTCCCGCAGCATCTAAATCAATCAGCATTGCTCTATGCATCCAATAGCTGCCTAATTGATGCACTAATCCAGTCACTAAGTACTGCAGCGCTCTGGAGTCTGCCCAAAGCAAACACAACACACAAGTCATCAATGAGCGGCTTCGCAAAGCAAAGAGCGGAGCTGGAGTGACAGAACATCTATGAAGTATAGATCAAGGAAGTGAAGAACAGACTCCTGACTTAGGGGACCGGGAGACCTTTGGCCTGTAACAACACTGATGTCTTAACTAATGAGCCTGCAGGAAATCAAGACTTAACACTCTTTCCCTGTAGATAGCTGTAGATCCACCCCAAAGTACGCTCTGATACGGGTACCCACTGGAAATGCTGTCACACACACGAGGTGATAAATCTGAAAAACATCTCTGAAGTGCCTTTCAAACAGAGAGGGAGAGCTGGACAGCCTTACATCCTCCCCTCCTCTCCCTCCTCTTTGCCAAGTTGGCACACACGCATGATGTGTGAAGTCTGATGTCAGCTCAAGGGGTTTCTGTGGTTTCAACCCAAAATGCTTGTTACAGCTATTTGCTGTCGTTCGGAGTTGCAGTGTGCAAAGGTGCTTAGTGAAGCTTTAATACTGCGAGGATATGGCAACATGCCTAAGAACTGAAAGAGACACTGAACGCTGCACAATTAAGGGTGACGTTAGCTGTGCAGGCATAAGTATATCTTAAATATGTATATTTTCAAGGATTGTGAGTTGATATAGTAACACACCCAGTAAGGGACACCCATAGATCACGAACGGGCCCGAAAGCTTCATTTTGGAGTCACTTCCTTATCATTTTGATGCCTGCAAAACAAAGTAGATTTTAAACAGTTTAGATGCTTCAGAGCAGAAATCTCAATGAAAATGGCACATTTGTTTGGACGCTTAAGGATCTAAAATCTGTTTACGTTCGCTTTTATTTGAACATAAAGGACAAAAACCATTATGACGAATAATCACATCCGTAAAGGTTTTATATCACGTAGCATGAAGTCAATTGTTGTTCCAGGTAGTTTCGACTGCATTCGGAATGTTTTGTCAGTTAAAGCAGGCATAAAACTCATGCAAATCATTGCCATAACCTTTATGTTCATGTTTGAGTTGTTAAACTTAATGGCCTCTCGCACATTACGGCGTGTTGTAATGCTTAATTGTATAGAGTACAGAAAAGGTTGTCGCCAATGCTGCTGCTCAAGGAGGATTCAAGTTGAACTCGTCTCTGCGTGCCACAGAGAGAGAAAGAGAGAGAGAGCGGAGGAGGGAGAGAGGGGTGGTGGAGGAAGGGGACAGAGGGATAGTTGGAGGAAGGAGGAGATAGGAATCGATCGTGGGAGTGCCTTCTTCCCTACCAACGCTGAGGTTAAAGGAGACGCTTGCGCCAAGGATTGTCCTACTGAGTAATTACAAGAGCACTTCTCTTAACACACACACACACAACTGACCTGGCTTTCATGCCTACCCGTGTTAATAATCAGTGCTCATAATGAACAGAATCCATAGGTCTGCTGGGTTAAGGTCCTCAACAACCTTGCTCCGAGCAACGAGCAAAAGGAGTCGCTTTAAACTAAGGATGCTGTGGTTTGTGTTGCTACAACTGTGCTACGCTACTGCCCCCCTGTGGGGAAAGAGGGTGTGGCAGAAAGACCATTTTTATTGTATTGCTAAACTAGCAGTATGTATGCATTTTTAGTTTAGGGAGATAAATGTTAGTCCAGTGAAGATCACCAACAGGAGGTTAATGTCCATCTACCGACACATTTACACTACGTACATGTGCGCCATCTCAATCAAAAAGTGGTGCAATAACAATAATTCAACCTTTGTCAATAACGTTATCTAGTAGACTTGAGGTGTGCGCTTTAGTTTTTAAGTGAGTGGGAATCTAGATTTGCTGGCATGGGTCATATATATATATATATATAGTCAGCAGTGAAAAACGTGGTTCAACCGGCGTCGTCATCATCATGGCATCCCTTTGTCACAAAACTCCCAGGACACTAGCAGTGTTTGTTTGACAGAATACAGAGCTAGCACAGTGAAAGGAGGTCAATGAGAAGGCACAAACTCCTCTGTGTCTACTTAACATCTTTACAGCCCTTGGGGTTTCTGGATTAATATTCAGTCTTTTAGGACAAGCCAGTTAACCTCTCGCTCACTTCCCACAGCTTCTTAGCCAGGGGATCATCACGTCCCTTAGTGCCCACTTCTTGCAGTGCACAGCTCGAGAAGTATCGTCCGCTGAGCGGCTCGATGTCCTCCTGGAGGGCGCAGTGCAGGGTGGTCTGAGATCCCCCCTCAGGGTCCAGGAAGAAGAGCTTGGCAAAGGCCGTGATGAGGAGCTGCTGCCAAAGGCTTACATTTCGACACAGCTCTGTTTGGATGACCCCTGTGAAGAATAGAGAAGATCAAAACACATTGTACAAAGTATAACTGTGAAAAAAATTACCTGACTTACAGACGCACAGGATGGAAAAAATAAATAAATAAATAAACTTTTGAACTCATCCCGACTGGTTGTGTGCGCACTCTGGTACCAAAAATTACCCGCTCAGTCTCCATTTGAACATTTTGTGTGTGTGTGTGTAAGTCTCCAAGGTGATGCTATTGTCCAATCAAACTGTACTCACTTCCTGTCCCACTTGGCTCGTGTTCTTTTTAAGATGTCCTGTTGACTCACTAACAAAGAATCAGATAACCAAAACAATCGGCTCCGATAGTGAAAAGTGGAATGCACTACACGTGTGGAGCTGTACAGAGCCAGAGGACATGTTGATCCTGCTACACTGTGCCAGTGACACTGACCTGGGTGGAGGCTGTAGCAGGTGACACTGGTGCCCTCCAGCCGATTGGCCAGCTCCCTGGTGAAGAGCACGTTACAGAGCTTGCTGTTGCAGTAGGCTTGGAAATTGGACCAGGTGGACTCGCCCGACACCAGATCCTTTTGGGAAGCCAGGAGAGGGAAATCGATATGTCCAAATCGGTGAAGAAGCGCAGCCACGGTGACCACCCGACTGGGACCACACTGCTGTAGTCGGTCCAGCAGCAGATTGGTCAGCAGGAAGTGACCCAAGTGGTTTACCCCAAAAGCCATACCAAAGCCATCCTTAGTGCGCCCAGGACCCATCACACCTGAACACCCAGAAGGGAAAAATGCTTATTTTATTCTTCTTCTATCGCTCAGCATGATTCAGAATGACTCATATGTACCATAATTTCCGGACTATAAGCCGCTACTTTTTTCCCACGCTTTGAACCTCGCGGCTTAAACAACGAAGCGGCTAATATATGGTCAAGTCTGCCAATGGATCCTGACAGCGTGGAACACTGTCAAAAAATCCACTATAATCAACGGGTTTCGAAAGGCTGGACTGCTGCGTGTTAAAGAGGGCAGCACGAACTCAGCGGGGAATTTGCCTCCAGATGAAAATGACGAGAGCGACAATAAAAACGATCCTGAGAAAACATCGGGTGAAGCAATTCAACTCCGACACCGAAGGAGATGACTTCAGCGGTTTCAGTGCGCAGGAGGAGGAAGACAGTGACCGATGACTTTCGTGGTCGGCTACTGTTTTGTTACAAGCCGTGTTACAGGCACTGTCTTTCGTTAAAGCCTGTGTAAAGTTAATTTGTTTCAATGTAGGCACCTGCGGCTTATAGACAGGTGCGGCTTATTTATGTTCAAAATAAATATTTTT
>OMNV01013938.1:0-13891 GCA_900303265.1 Brotula barbata
AGCTCAAATTCCCCCTCGATTGATTGATTTTGTTTATGCTGTTGTTTGTACTGTTGAAAGCGTTTTTAAGAAGTTCTTGTGCCTACCAGGGATGGTGTTACGGCTCTCACATGGGCCCTGAGTGAATATTATATTTATATATTAAATATTACATTAGGTGAATATTATATTTATTCCTCCTGATTGACCGAAGTACAAAATTGAGTATTGAATCCCTGTTATTTGGTATTTCTGTTGTATGGAAGAGCCTGAATTGTTGCGTGAAGAAGGATCTCGGCATGCTTGAACGGCACAGCACAGCACATAGTTTTATACGTGGAAATTTACGTACACATACACGTCCATGTACCGTATAAAAGATTAACCACAACAAAAGAAATCAGGTCAAGGACGATAAAATAGAAGTATTAAATCACATCAAACCAACACGGAAGTCATAAGATCGTATTTTCTGCCTCTTCCTTTAGTTTTTAGTCTTTTTCAGTGTGAGTTCAGACAAACCCTTCCGATCGGCCAATCGGGATTGTGCAGCCTTGAAGTAAACTTTAGATTCTGGGGAGGAGCCGAGTCCTGTCATCTATTCTGCATCAGGTTCGGGTCTCTTCATAAACGCTCTGTGAACTGCACGTATCCGTACATACGCTTGACTTAAAATAGGCCAGTTTAGGCCCCGCTCTCCTCCTCTCCGCGGCGTTCTCCGACTTTGTTTCTGGTAGCTTGGCAGATTTAAAGCTCCAATAAACCTGCGGCTGCCAAGCGGCGGAGCTCAAAACATCTCATGCTCTTAGGCACGCAGTCACAGATATAAGAGCTCAATATGGATCGCGTAGCCAAAGTCTTAGCAGTTTCACAGAAGCTCTGAGGGCGCCTTTTCCTTTTCCTTCTCCCTGATGTGCGGGGGTGACTGAAATGATGCCCATAAAATAAGTTAGTTGACAAGACTTGAAATTGGAAGTTGTATATAACTTAAAAGCTCATCGTTATATTTCAGCGGTGAGCATGCGTCGCATTGTGAAGTAGCTTGAGGTGACATACTTGAAGTGTGTATCAGCGGCGCCTCAATGATGTTTGTGACTTTATCGCCGTTTTTCTTGTGAATTTATCTGCTCGTCATTGTCTACTGTGTCTTGACGCGCCAGCTTCTTCTCTTAAGTCTTTTGGAAGTTTTACTTTTCTGTCCACGTTTTAGTTTTAGGTCGTTCTACTTTGCCGTGCACACTCTTCAATCTGTTACTGGGTTTTGTAGACAATCGTTTATATTTATGTATATGTTTATATTTCATTTTTACTGTCTGCAAATGACCATAATAGTCCACAGAGCAGCTTTCCTGTTGTTTTCCTTTCCGTCGGTGACACTGTGTTCACCTTCTCTTTCTCCTCTGAACTATACGGCATCCAGGGACATAAAGTCAAACTGCTGCTATCATTACCTTGAAATCAGATATTTAAAAAAACGACTTACCGTTAAAATTCACGGTGCAGTTGCGTTGAGGACTTGGTGTTCTTCTGCTTCCATAGCCATAATTGTGAAATATATATAGGGATGGGAGAAAAGGTCAAATGTTGTCACAAATCACTTTAACTGGGACAAATGATTCGTGAGTCATAGTGAAGATGAGTAAAAATCAATATTTTCTATTAAGGCCTGTTGCGTATGATAGAAGTAGCTTTGCTTTTTTGCCAAGTTGCACACAGACAGATTGTGTTTTTGAACAGCAACATAAGCTGCGTGACAGTAACATAAGCGACTTGATCCCGGTCAGGGTACCGGTGGCAGCAGGGCCACCCAGCATCCCTGACGTCCGTCTCCCCAGCAGCCTCCTCTAGTCTTTCCTGGGAGATCCCCAGACGTTCACAGGCTGGCTGAGAGATGTAATGTGTCCAGTGTGTCTTGAGTCTGCCCTGGGGTCTCTTCCCAGTTGGACATGCCTGGTACACCTCCAAAGGGAGGCGTCCAGGTGTCGTCCTCACAAGATGCCCAAACCACCGTAACTGACTCCTCTCCATGTGGAGGAGCAGCGGTTGTACGGATCACAGAGCTCCTCACCCTATCATGGAGAGAGAGTCCCGTCCCCCTACAGAGAAACTCCATTTCAGCCGCTTGTATCCAGGATCTCATTCTTTCGGTCACTACCCACAGTTCATGACCGTAGATGAATGTGGGAACAAAGACCGACCGGTAAATTGAAAGTTTTGACTCTCGGTTTAAATCTGGAGTCTGGACTCACTTTGTCCCTGAAATCCAAAGAGGAGGAGTCAAATAATTCCACTGCTTCATTTATTTACATGAGCCTTGGCCCATACATCCATTTTCTCCACTGTCCGCATCCCAGCGACAGCATGCTGAGCCATGTAGCCCATATGTCCCTGTCACTTCCTGGACGCGTCTCCCTGCTCTTCCCGGAAGAGTTCAACAACATGTGTTGTTAAATATGCAGGTTTCCCAGTCACGCTTTACACTCTTCAGCCCAATGTGTAATCCCATGATTTTATTAAAATGTGGGGCTTTGGATTCTGCTGTTGGATTCAGGATTCTTCTGTTTTAGTTTTTATGATATTGTCTGTGTGGGGCTCATTGTATTTGTAAATCACTTACTTGAACTTAATCTTGAGTCTTTATTCAATTTAATATTTTTAAAAGAATACTCTTGTTGTTTCACTTCCAGTTTTGCGCAAGTCTCTGTAAATTTATTTACAAATTATTTTCAAGGTTCAAATCAAAATGTTGTAGAGAACTAAAAATATTTGTAGCCATGACCATAATTTACATTCCTAAGCCAGATTTACTTGTTTTAAGAAACCTTTTGTTGTTGTTTAAAGAATCTACAAAACAGCTTATGCTGATTGGCAATATTTGTAGAATAATTACCAAAAATGAAGACAATACATGTCATATTGACAAGTAAATATCAGGAGGCATCAGACAATTCCCTGTAAACCCTTTGTAAAACATGAACAAAAACATACAGAGAATAATGAATGCCATAGAACACTCTTTTATTATCTAGTTTTATATAAATGTAGCCACAAATTTGTATTCAACCTACAGTTGAAGAAGGATTGATTGCCCGTATTTTCGAGCAGCGAAGAAGAATTGGTTGTCTGTTTGTAACGTTAAGAGGGCTAAACAGAGCAAAGTGAAGTAAAAGTACATGGTATCGGATCGGTGCAAAGACTTTAGTACTCGTTGATTCCGATACCAGAATTTTCGGCGGACATCTCTGTTTAGAATGAAACGTTAAATCTTCTCCTTACTGCTGATTCGACATCATCACAGCTGAACATTGATGATGTATCATAAACAATATCTGGATTTGGGATGAATTGCACCTCTTTATCATCCATCGCAGACACCTGAACTTTTTTTCATTAAGACTTATGTCTTGGTCTTTGAGAAATGAGAAAAATGTTGACAAATGTCCCATTTTGCATTGCTGTAGAAAGGGAGCCTTGGCTTCAGTGTCCAGATCTGCATCAAAATCTTATCAATTCTTCCCTCACCCACGTCCCACCTGTCTGAAAAATGTCATCTGTTATGTTTGGAGCTATCATGCAGAAACCAAATGGACAAACAAGTGCCAGTGAACAGAGATTTTTTGTTTGTTTAAGCTTGTCTGATTGTCTACCTGATGTCATTTGCAAGATGAGTCATCAAAATAGTCAGAAATTTTACTGAAAAAAGAAAAGATATGCATATGAAAATGTCAGATTTGACAGAATTGGCAGAATTGTTGCCACGGGTACGTGAGATGACAGATTGAAAGTGTTTTTCTTTTCACTGTCTGTATTATCAAATACATGACAGTTGACCAGCTGAAGGTGCTGACTGACTGACAAACGTAACCTGGGATCTGAGCAGAAAGCTAGCAACCATCAAAATGCCATTTTGTAGTTCATATTTCATCATCTTGAAAAAACAAAAAAAACAAAACATGTCAAAATTTCTTCCCCAGATCAGAATATTTATTGTTGTAAATTGTAAGATTGTGTAAGCCAAATTTTGCTGACACCACATGTTGCTAATTGGAGCAATGTTAGCAACAATGTGTCAGCATCGTTGGACTTCTAGAATAATGAAGGCCTGATGTGATTGATTTGTTTTATTCAACAATTCGCAAACAATGTGACTGCAATGGACAGCGGACATTTCATTTGCATTCAAAACATTTAATGTTGTTTCAGAGCAAGGTTTGCTAGCAGGCTAGTTAGCCTCCTGTAGCTAATGGCGCACACCTGGTCAAAAACAAAAACCTGTGCGTAATTGTGTTATGGTTGCATCAAAATGTATTTTTATATTTTCATCATATAAAATATCATATTTTACATTTGATATTTGCTGTATTTTTACGAGATAACAACAATGAAAATGTAACACATCATCACACGGGTCACAACACTTCATCAGCGCTTTAAGTGACTTCAACATTTTTGGTCTCTGTCCCATCCACATCAAATTGAAGATTTATTATGAGGATTTCTTAAATTTTTTGATATGTATTTTTAACTTCTAGATGTCTCGCTCACAGTGAAAAAGAGACTCTTATGGACACATGAATTCAGAGTATATACATCGACAAATACGAGCTACTTCATTAGAAAAGCATGGAGAGAGTTTAGTTTGAATTTTCGATGGGAAAATAATGAAATGAGAAATAAAAATGTGTGCCACGTTCCCTTATAGAAACTGAATTGCAGAACAAAAAAAGCAATTAATCCAAATGTAGCAGTTTAGTGCTGGGAAAAGATGAAATGTTGAAGCCTGGGCATACTGTAAGTGGTTTCTGATTGTTAGGGGAGGGGGTTGGCGTGCACTGCTGAAGTTTTGGTTCATTTCATGTTTGATGAGTTGTACGGGGGGGCCAACTGCTGACTCAGCTGATGTCTTTCAGTTTTAAATAATGGATCGTCTGAGCGCTCATTAAAGAGAAATAGCTTTCAGCTCATTTGTCACCTCCACCCTCTGCTCTAACTGAAGTGCCACAGGTAAACATTTTTCAAGGAACCTTCTAAATTACACAAATATATTCAGATCTATTAAAAATGAGGGAGGAAAGGGAGGAAAAATCACAGAAAACTTGGTGAAGTTGTGATGATACCAAATTTCTGGAATTTAACATGCGGCATCTCTAATTCAGAGCTTTTTTAATTACAGGATGCATAAATTATGTATGAATATGAATTAATTGATATGGGTACAGCTGATCATTTCAGTGCCAATTCATTGTTTCTGTTTAATTAGTCATTTTGTCTTCCAGTAACGTGTCGTCTCAGACATCGAGCGTTACACGTTGATCGTTTCGCTGCACGGTGTTTTTGAAAAATCACATCGAAGCAGCCAAGTCCGCCAACGCATCGAGAACTTGTCACTCTTTTTTTAATGAACAAGTAGGAGTATGTGGACTGAAATGTCTGCAAAGATCTGTGCAGGTCAGAGGGTTGGACCTTTAGGGAAAGAACCAGGATTCACCCTGGACAGACAAACTTATATCTATGAGCAATATTAAGGACAAACAGATCCCCTGTCAGGTGGCTGTAAAGATTCAATCTTCATCCCGATCTGACAGACAGGGCTCTGGTTTCCCTTTATTACTCCGAACAAGATGACACCCTTCCCAGCATGAATGTCGTCCTGGAAGTCCTGCTTGTCACCGATCCGTTTACGGTCATCATGTTTGTTTTGGTAGAATGCGACAGGGTCGGAATGTTACAATTTGTTTGACTGGCTGTTGAAAGTCAAGATCAGACCGTGCGATGAGCCGGTCCGAAACCATTACATTTACAATTTTCTCCAACCGGCTCTGGCGTCTGACGCCGGTCGGTATTTGCCTTTTCAGCCTTGTATTATCTTCGTGTTTCCGATCTACCCGTCCCGCACGTCCTTGGACTGTAGCAGGAAAACGGAGCACATGGGGGAGAGCAGGCAAACTGCACGCAGAAAATGTGCTTTCATAACTTTTTATTGTCTGGCATTTAAATACGTCTGAAAAACGACTCTCCGCTGCAAACAATGCAAGCTTTTGCAGTAAAGCATGTTACTGGAGGAAAGTACGGGCGAAGAGGAAGAAATATAAACCAGGACATCGAGTTTACGGCTTATTTACGTTCTAAAAAGTGATCAGTGGTTTGCAAATTACCCATGAGAGACGAGAGATTCTGCTTTTTTTTTTGCCACAGTACCATTGTTGATCTGAAAAGGCTCTCAGCTGATTTTGCGGTTTCCTAGCAGTAACATCACAGAAGTCACCTCCGGGGTTCTTCGGTGGTCCACATGGTGCATGTGGACATATCATTGATTCAGTGTGAGCAAACAGTGCTGGCCGGCAGACGTCAGACTCTCGCTAAACACTCCCGAGCACACATTCATACCTTTAAAGGTCACACGCGATCAGCACGCGTATTGAACAAAGCCCCTCTGCCCTTCAGATATTACAGCACGTGTGTTTGTAATATGAGCATTGTGTATCTTGTGTGTTGTTGATTTGCTTAATAATTTGATCATTTTTATGTCTCTGCTCCATCTGTGCGCCCTTCTGCTTCAGCTTCCCACGTGCAACCAACACACATTCTGGCTGCTTCCAAACACAATGGCATCGAAAAGATAAGAGAGTCACGACGCAGAGCCCTGGTGTCTTTTACCTGTTTATGATGCAGACACGTGACGCGGATGCGGACGCGTGACACGCGGGGTTAACAAATGCTATTGATAGTGACAGACGCCATCGGAGTCTTTGGTAGCGCGTTTCTCCCCTCAGCGGGCAGGGCCGACCTGCCTCCCTCGAGTCTGACGCTGTGCGAACCCCCACCGCGTGGAACGCAGCGGGTCCTCTCTGCAGTTCATCGTGATGGCACCGTAACATTTATTACGACACAGAGACGCTTGGCTGATCGCGTCGAGAGATACTTGAAGCTCACTTCCTACCGAGACGTCAGACAGCAGAGTCAGCAGCACAGCGGCATCCTGAGGCCTGCTGGGATTTCACTCTTTGCTGTGGATTAGAGCAAACAGCAGAATCCCTTTTCTAGAGGTCATTTAGATCCTGTACCACACACACACACACCAAGCATCTCAACTAAAGTGATACTCCAGCGATTTTATAATCTCTACTGATTTTGGAGAAAGTTGTATCCGATCTAGGTCACTGACTCTGCTGTTGTTGTTTTGTGGTAACTTCAAGCGTTTTGGCTTTAATTGACGTTCAACTGCTATGTGTGTAGGCCTTTGGATGGACCCCTATGGATCCCCCTGAATGCACCAATAACAGCTCAGCATATCTTGTTGATTCCAAAGTAGACCTACTTCATGATATGTTACAGTGCTTTGTAAAAATCACTTTTTCCGTACAGTCAGCCGCATGTATATCTTTTGCAGCACTCTATGGACTACGTCAGCCTATGGCACGCAATGACAAATGCGCAAGCTAATGTGGACTCATGTGAGAAAGCACCTGTAGGATAGCGATCCATGAAAATGTAGACGTTTTAAAGGTAAAATGTAATGCGGAAACACTTTCTGAGGGAATGATTCATGTATTTGAATCCAACTAATCTTCATGTAGAGTAGCTTTTAGAGGCTTTGATGGCGTTCTATGGACCTAGGAGGGTTCATTGTACAGACTAAAGGGCTATCAATCTGGTCAGTGAGCACCAAATATCACAAAATGCTCCAATTTACTAAAAAAAAAACAATGTCTGTGACCTGGTCAGGACATGATTTCATTAAGCTTATTTGTAACATTATAGGTTATAGGTGGAATTGCATGACTTGCCTCCTAACTGCTGAATGCCAAGAGCATTTCCCAGAGACAATTATGGCAGTGGTTCTCCTTGTGGCAAATGGGGATGTTGTACGTCTTGGGATCAAAGGTTTGTCTGTCTGATCAGATTCTATCAGTCAGTGCTACAGGTACACAACATTTTCCTCCAAGCACTTCATTTATTGATTATAGTCACACTGTAATGGGGAAGTCTACAGAAACTGATGAAAGTGGGCAACTTTGAAGTTTTCAGAGGGTTTTGTTGTGAAGTTTTTTAAGTCTCAGTACACTCACTTTTGGTTTGTTTTGTCTTAAATACTTCTGATACCTCCCTCTAGCCATAATTGGTCCAAATATCATGTTTGCCGGCTGCTCATATGCTGCAGGTGTCAGACGTAGGAAAGATAAAGCATCTTGCTCCTGCACAGCGTAAGAGCTTGAGCCTTGTAAGACGTCTTTTAGCCCCACAGTATCTGCTTTGTGTGATGTACACCTGGCGCATCACTTAAAGGGCTTCACCACCAAATAATCCCACGGACAACGAATCTCAATGATTCTGTCTCGACCCGTAAAATTTCTTTACTTTTTTGGAGATCAGGGTCATCACAAGAAATGAAGATTAGGTTGATACCGGATTATAAAGCAGCTGCCGTTTATGCTGAGACACAACAATACCGCTATCCAGAACAAACCAGAGTCTTAGTGTCCTTGGCTGTAATTTACCGTGGTGCAGCTGTGATGTCTGATTGGATGTTGGAAAGGAGACGCACAGAGACAGAAAGGAAGATGGAAATGACAGGAAGACAAGATGCCTGTCTGCAAAGAAATGAGGGAATGCTCACTGTTTTATTCAGGTTTTTTTCTCTGTTTGTTTTGATTAGCAGTCAATCATAGAGAGGAGAAAATATGTTGTTTGAGTTTGAATGTTTGAGTTTCATTCCTGTTGCCATCACTCTCCTCGTGTCACTCACCTACCTGCCCCATTTAACTTGCTTTTTTTAACACAATATCAAGCCTACTCATCCCAATCCTAATTAATAGTCTCCTAAAAAGCAGTGTTTGCTTACAGCCTGAATGGTGTACACAAGTTGTTGCGGGCTGGAATGCAGTACAAAGCACCAAGTACCTCAAAAGGTACTCTCTTTGTACTTGTCCAGTATGTGCTCCGCCTCATTTCCTTTCTGCAGGCAGCATCCATCTAAGAGTCACTTTGCTGATCGTCTGAGCAAAACGTCATCTTTAAAACTCCGCTTCCTCCACTTTACTGCACAAAGAAACCTTAACAACTTTCAGTAAGTTGTGTTTCCACAAAAGGAAACACCTTCATCCATTATTGCTTTAATAGATTGCTAATTGCTTTCTCCCCCGATCAATAGAGTTAGCTTTCCGATCTCCAATCAATGCATCGCTGTGAATCGGAATTAGTTGTTATTATGACTGTTATGTCTATTTTTCACAACAAATAAAACTTTAACGGCTTGTAAGAGAGTTGATGACTCAATTAACCCAGGTAGCCAATCTGCTTTTAACATTAAAGCACATTAACTAACACTATTAGAACTATTACAATGGATTTTTACCTCACTGTCAATCAAAAGCCAACAGAGGAATCTCAGACCAGGACATCTGGATCATGAAACAGAATTCTTTTTCACCTTTTTTAAGGTTGCAGCGCATTTTTCAATGTTTTTGTTCATTCTGTGCTTGAAAAGTGAGACATGAATTTTCATGAAATCATCATATAAACACTGCATTAAAATATATGCACTGATAGGAGTCACATTATGGACTAATTTATTTTAATGGACGACTTGATTCTGTAGAAATCGGTAATTAGAATGACTCGTTTTAATGTTTTGTGCACAGACAACCAGCCTTGTGTAAGATCTGTGCATCATATACACAAAAATGTAACATCATCTCATAGGTCACAACATGGTCGTGTTTCTTAAAGCTACAGTGCACAATTTACTGACCTGTGTCTTCAAATGGCAATAATCTGTCCACATCAAACAGGCCAAGTTAGGATGGTTCAGTAAAGGGAATATTATGGCTTTGGAATTTGTTGTTTTAATTTTTCCTTCTTGTTTGGTGTAAGAAATCGAATCTGCTGGTCGCAAAAAGCAGAAATAGTGACAGTCCCGGAGTCGCAGTGCATTCAGGCAACTATCACTCATTTGTAGACATGCTGACATGAGAAACATATGTCACCTTTTTTCCCCAACCATCAATCTGTCCATCCACCCTCCATCCATACCTGCCTTTATTGTGGCTTCACAGCAGCTAGAATTTGTCATCTCAGCCAGGAAAGCTGCTGCCACTCTGCGTAGGTACACAAAGAATGACGTGCGTGTGCTGGTTTCCTCCAGCATTTCACCTAACGGTGCGAGCTATCAAACTTGGGTTATGTTTATTTGCGATCATTGAGTGCATTCTTGCATGTAGATTATCTTCCTCTTTTCCCTTCCTGTGTCTTATTAGCATTGCTTTGATCCAACTGTCGAAGGAATTTTTGCACAGACTTCGTCGTAATGGGCTTAAAAATACATCTGCAAGAGACTCTGGAAGCGTTTAGAATAGAATTGGAGGTTTGGAAGGTTACGTTGAAGTGTGAAAACTGCGCGGCGCTTCAGTGCACAAGCTAATGATCTTAAAGCCTCAGTGGAAACGCGGATGTGACTGCGTGAACTTCTCAATTGCAGAAATTAGAGTGAGTGAACGCAGCCACCAGACAGGGAATCCCTGCCGGACGATGAAGTGTTTACACCCCCCTCCGCAAAGAGTTCATTAGGAGGCCCACAGACAGCTGCAGCATAGGTTATTGCCTCTGTAATGCCACCGTCATTACTGTCACGTCGTCTCTGAAATTGATTTCCCCATACATTTCAAATTATTCACAGAATAACTACAATGCCGTTTTTGATTCTCAACGCAAAGTGGAGGATTTTCCGTGAAGGTTTCTGTGAAAAGGTGGTGCGGGAAGTGTTCAATATGCTCGTCACATCAGTGTGAATACTCACTTAAGACTTCACTTCACCTAATGAAGATGTTCTTCCCAGCTTTACGAGTCCCTGCAAATCTTCTAAAGGCTTTCTGAAATGCGTTTGAGTCTTGGAATCATGACTCACGTCTGTTTCTGATCAGCGGGTTGGGCACCTACGCCGTCTCCAGTCCCAAATGTACAGTTTGTGGAGAACCCGCGAGACGGCTCGGGTGTTGTTCTGAGGAGAGGAGGGGCTGGTTCGATATTATTGACGTATAAAGGGAAGCGATTAGATGCAGATGCAGCTATATCAAACAATCGTTACGTTCTCACTAATATAATAACTTGTGGATTATAATATGCGTTATGTAACCGGACCAGTAGCTCCAAGGACGGGAAACATGCACCATACTGTTCTGTACCATGAAAGTGAAATCAAACTGCGATCTGCTTGATGGATTTTATGGATGCGGAATGCAGCACTAGCTTTTATCTCATTAGAAAACAGAGAGAATTTATTTTCTGATGCCTGGATATTCTCTTTCAGAGAGTCGTGCTGAATGATGGTGGAAAATTCTCCAGATTCTCTGCTCAATATTAAAGACGGTGCCCCCCTTGGTCTTCGGTCTTCGGTCCTCTTATCGTTTGTGATGATGCAATGTTTGAGGCAATTAGTGCATCGCTCCGGCCTCGCTGTGAAGCAGTTTTTTGCCACCGTGTGTGTAGTTTATCGGCCATTCAGCCAACCTTTTGTGATCAAGTTTAGTGGACAGCCTCGCTCAGTACATCGACGGTTGCCGTGTGTGTGTGTGTCGCGTGATCCACTTTATTCCCATAGATTCAAGCTACATCAATCAGTGCCACTGCTGGCTGAAGCCTCACAAATGAACTGAGTGCGAGCGTTAAGTGCCGCTAAATGTCTTCATATGTGTGACACACAGTGTAGCTGACACGGTGCCATCTGTTACGGTTTCCACTGTAGGATCCCTGGCAGACTCAACGACAGGCGAACCCCCCTCGGAGAACTCAACTGGATCTTCACAGCCATCACTGACACCATCGCCTGGAACGTGCTGCCCAGAGGTGAGCCTACACACGCGCGCACACACACACGCACTACATTTCATTTTCACAGTGAGGGTTTAATTTGCGGGTTGTCAAATTGTTTACTTACTGTGGGGCTGCGTTCACTTTTTGCCCTTGCAAAGTGAAAAAAACCGACACAACTGCTAAAAATTGCAAGCTTGCATTCATGTGCAATGAAATCTGAGGTGAATCTACTGAGTGTAAAGCCATGAAATGTTAAATAATAGAAGTACAAATGGCCACTGAAGCTGGTTGATGGTTGACCTCTGAACCTGTCTGTTTAATGCCAGTGGAACCAATGTTGCAGTCCTATTCAAGACTCTCTGCACTTTTGACATTTTTGTTACACTTTTTGTTATGATATATGAAAAAAAAAGCCAAACATGAACCCACTGAATGTGTTGATGTGCCTGGAGTGGAAGTGCTGTGTCCATGCTCGGCGTATTCCCCGACTCAGCATTTTGAACCGTGCTGGAACCCTGAAGTCCAATCATCCAGCTGAGAGGTAAACAGGACCGTTTTCTTTTATTATGAAGCCATCTCAGACGGTCTCTGGAAGCATGTAACCATTAAAAAGTCTTGGTCGGGACATTGATGAAGAAGGACGGGACCAACATGCCTGAGCTCGCGGGAGCCTCGTCAGGGCTCACATTATAAAAACCGGAGGATACTGGAGCATCAGCACTACTGGAACTTTCACAAAGTCCTCAGTGGATAAAAGCAGCGGAGGTGTTGATAGTAGACGCCAAAAGTGCAGTAAGTGCACTTTGCTGCCTCAAATTGAGATTAATTGTGCTTACAATGGCGAGCACAATACCTGGGAATATCATTTTAACCATAACTGTAGCAGCAAATGCAAGAAGGCGCACACACGCGCACGCACGCACACACACTTTACGAAGACACCGACACAAACAGCGCAGTCATCATATTTTTACTGTGTGTGGAAGGATACCTGTATCAGTCGGTACAGAGTAAAAATGATACTCATACAGGTATCAGTCTACACACAGTAAGTGCAAACATTACCCTAAAACACACACACACACACACACACTCACACACTTTAAAACTCACTGTATCGCAGCCAGAATATCAATGTGACAATGCTGATGGCTGCCTAAGCCTTTTAAACCCGTGGGGCTCTGCTCTTAATCAAGTCGGAGAGAATCCCTGTAATGAAGGCACTGCACGCCTAATATAAAACACACACAAACACACACACACACACACACACACACACACACACACACACTGTAATGGCAGACATAGTTGGGAACTGCTATCCTTCGCAGTTAATTGATACTTGTTGTGATTGTTATCGTCTTTATTGATTCTGAGAGTGCTGATGTTGGAGGCAGGAACGCACCTTTATCTCCAGCAGATTCCACCCGACGGTAACGTTTCTGCACGATGAGGTGTTTTGGGATTGTTAAGCAGCTGACTGCGATGTTCCTCCCCGTGTGACGTTTATTACGTTGACAGCACTTTTTTTAATTTTTTTTTATTGCCACATCTAAGAGGTACAGTATATCCAACCACATTAAGGACAAAGTGCTTCTCCTCCCACGTAGATCTGGATGGGCGAAGATTCACAGATTCTTACCGCATAGCAAAAATGTGTAATGAGTTGAATTTTTACCCAGTGTGACTTTCCAGAACTGTTGTGATCCATTAGAAGAAAACTCTCTCTCCACTGGCCACAGTTCTGTTTTGAATGGGTTCCAAAGCTGGACCTGTGCAGCCCTCTAATAGGAATGATCAAACAGATTATCCCACATCCCACAAAGAGAGAAACATGACCTTCAAGTTCAGAGAATTGGGTTGGTTCCATTAAAGTGAACTGGTGAGCACATTAAAGGCAGATGGAACGGTAAAGTGAACCATCGTTTTAATTTGAGTCTAATGGTTTGGTAATTCCTGTAAGCGTACACACGATTACCACTCGCGGCTTTCCCAAAGTGGCCTCTTTGTTCAAATTACAGCTCTTACGTTGAAGCTGGTTTTTTGTTCATTTAATGTCCCATTTTCTTCATGTAGAATATTTGTGTTATTTTTATTTGTTCAT
>OMNV01013939.1:0-12910 GCA_900303265.1 Brotula barbata
CTCCAGAAAATGACAAAAGTCTTGGATATCTACTGTTGCTTCATTCACAGGGAACAAATTCAAGGAAAACAAACAAATCAAAACAAAACAAAAAACACGCACACGACCGATTTAGGATGAAACCCCATTCATATACAGGTGTACGACATAAAAATGAGAATAAAATCAATCTCATCATGTCTAGAGACGTTATGATTAAAAAAGATGCGTCTAAAATGCACAACAGTAACCCTTGATTTTAAAGCTGTGGCATTTGTTTGATTGTGCCTAAATTGATCTTTATTCTACCTGTGTTTACACCGATTTACCCAGAATGCAACCTGACATATTTGCTCTTATTGGAACCATTGGGCCGCTCACTAGAATGTGAATCTAAAACTTGATGAAGACTGAGGAAGTTAAAGGAGAAAATGCAAGAAAGTTCAGCTTCCATCATTACAGCAAATTTAGGTGAGTGCTGCCCCCTGCTGGTGGTTAGACTGTTTTGCTAGTTGGGGAAGCAAGTGTGTACAATTGCAGTTATTTAAATCTATTTAAACTCTGAGGTGATGGACCAGTCTTCATGAACACTTAGAGAATTAAGAGAATTTCAAGAGACTTGAAAAATACTCTATCTTAAAATAGTAAGGGTTAGTGTATTGTATGGTAGGATTTTCTAAATATGATGACTTGTCTAGAAATTGAGATTTATTTACACATACATGGGATACTGCTATCGTAGTGGTAATATTAGTGTGTTACAAATGTAAAAAACCCAATTAAATTGATTTAATTACAATAATCTTAAATTGGTTGTCCTGATTGTTCTGTAATCAAATAAACTGAGGGTTGACCTTTAAGGGGGCAAACTGGACTTAAGTCTGATGAATAAAGAAAAATAATTTTTAAAAATCACTTAAAAATCTCAGGAAAAAAAGAATCACACAACTCCCAAACAAGTGTGTTTAACAAACACCTCAATAAAGTCAAAGGACAGCAGCCACTGACAGGAATCAATATGCTCCCCGTTCTAGCATCAAAGCGTACATTATAGGCTTCTCAACATAAACAGTCTGTCTCCAGACAATGGCTGCTCTTTTCCGCAAGGTCACTCCACTTCCTGGTACGGCGTGGGCCCTCCGCCGAGGGTTAGCCTGACAGTGGCAGCATTTCTCACATACAGCGATCCCACTCTGTCTGTCTCAGCCCGCATTTTCACTCACGCAAACAAACGCCTTACTGCTTTTGTGACCTTCGTCCACCTGGATAAAAGCATCACTCATCCTAGTCTTAACTCATGCACAGAATATTACGATGTCATTCATGCTGAAAGAGACAAACAGATGAGAACAGGAGGACGCCCATTTCTGTCTACTAACCAAAAATCAAGCAAATGCATGAATGGGATTGGTCTGAGACTAAGAGATTAGACTTTGATGAAGTGAATCTGTCTGACAAAATGCTCTAGCAGTGGCCACATTCCAGTAGTTAAATGACCATTAATAAAGAAATAAAGCTGAATCCTCACAGTGGAAACACTGATCTGTGAGACCTATGGACGATGATCTGCATGCTGTCAATGTCATTCAATCACTGCCATGCAGCTGTGAAGCCAAAACATTTTTTTTTTTGTTGAGCCAACAAGTGAAACCTTGTGTATCAGGGTTTAAAGGTTGAGGTTCGTGGCTCATAATATTGTGAATGAGTCGTGATAAGGTGTGTTGGCATCCAAAGTGTCATCATCAGCTGTAGGCTCATAACTTGATAATGATGCCTTAGCCAAACAGGCACAGCGCCCACACATCGGGCCTTTATGATGGTGTTGAGTGTGGAGTCAGTGGGACTCGTCTCTGTTACTCATTACAACGTGTTGAGTAATATTCAAAACTCGATTATTTTGGGATCTTTGTGAGTTATGAGTTTCAGTTTGACTCTTGACATCTGCAAAGTAACCTTTTGTTTGCATTCTTTTTCGGCCATCGTTAGCTGCCCTCGGATGTTTCTGTGCACTTCATTACACGCACTGACCTGTCACCGGGGTCTCGTTTCGTACTACAGTCAGTCTTTGCAATGAGGCCACAGACCGCCCCCTGTTGTTTCCGCTGCCTCTGAGCTTTGACTGTGTGTGTGTGTGTGTGTGTGATAGACAGAGAGAGGGAGATTAAAATGCTTGTTCAGGTCCAGCCTGCTGAGTCCTGCTTGTGCCCATGGGCCATGGCCCTGCTCCTCCCCTGAATTCCACAGCTGCCAGGGCACCACATAACCATAAACAGGACACAGTGGTGTAAAATAACCAAGTAAAAATACTTCACTACTACAGTACCGAGGTATGTTTGAGGTGACATTTTGCTTTACTTTACTTAGCTTACAATGTGGTGTCAGTCAGCAGCCCACACCGAAGCACTGGGTGTCACCCCAGTCTTTCACACTCCATTTCACACTGACGCAGAGATCAGGGCCTACACGAGTTTTCAAATAAAATCTGAGAAAAGAGACATTACAGAGCTTCACGATTACACACTGGCATATTAAAATTGCCCATTTTGTGAGCGAAAACTTCATTGGGTTTGTCTCCACAAGCAACACAAAGGAAATGCGACAGAAACACACAAGGCCTCTTGGGACAAACAGAGCAAACATTAAATCCCCCTAAACTCTAAATTAAAGACTGCACTGCTATTACAGGGCTGAACATGTCATTAAACATGAGCGCCGTGCGCTACATGGCTGCACTCTTCCGTTATTATCATAACTCGAATTTTGAACACGCCCTGCTGAGCTGAGATCGCCATTTCCCTGAATACACACCAAAATCTACCAGTTACACAAGAGTATCGCATATAGTCCACGAATATGTGGCGCATGATGCATTACAATTTAGTGCTGAAAAGGCATTGCATAAGTTATTTATGCAATGTGTGTAACGAAGAGGGCTGAAATAGAATTAATGAAATCAATAATAGGTTTTGTTTACACAAACGATCCCGTTAGTTCATCTGAATGCAAAAATAAAATCAAAAACAACAACAAACAAAGTCTAGATGACAGTTTGGGAGGAAGATGATCTTATTATTGACACATCTTTTGCATCTTTTGAATTTTTGCTCTATCCACGCAGCCTGTGCTGTAGAATGTTTGATGATTTGAGACTGCACAACTTAATGTTGGACACACAAATCATTATTTCATCATCCAAGAAGTGGCAAATCACAGTTTTCCTCCATGTCATCCGACTTCCACATCCCACGAACCACTTTCAAGCACCAACCTCACACAGTTCTCTGTTCTGTCACAGGACGAGCACAGAAATTTGTGTTCAACGCTGTAAATAAGGCAGCTTCCTCCGAGCGTACCTAATTTTATATAACTCAAAAACTCGTATTGATCGGAGCAGACAGACAGACAGACAGACGGAGACAGACAGCCACGCATCAGATTTACTCCGCTCCAGAGAAACACTGATCAGATGAGATTACTGCTCTCTGATCCTCTATTACGCCAAGAGCAGATTCATTGTTTCCCTCATCACTCGTGACAACTCTCAGCTCCAGTCAAACATCCACCCCACCAAAAGAAAACACAACCAGAGACACTATCAGTGTTTTATAGCCACATTTCTAAATTTTCACTGAGAATAAATAATAAACCGAATATACAGGACAGATTTTTATCAAGAATATCAAGAGCAAAATAACTGTCTGTGTTAAGCTGCAGTGTATTTTAGGTCACTTGTCTATATTAGAATCAGAGCTGAGTCACATGTCACGTGTAATAACTTGGTTGATGATGCGATAACAAAAATGATGCCATAGGTCATACAGGTTAGTGTCCAAACTTGAATTCCTAATCCCGGACGAGCTGCGTCATTTACGAGATCATTTTCCTCCCAGACGGTAGCTTCGATCCAGACTTTTAAATTTTGCATTCAGCCTTAGCGAAGTAACAGATCATGTAAACAAAGCGTGTAGATTAGCAGCGTGTGTGTAATGTGTCATCATGCAGCTCCGGCCTCTGTGTTTTGTGAGCCACAAATAATGACTTTTGAAATTTACAATCAAAAATGCAGTATATCCTACAAACCTCATCAAAAAAACCAAACTAAAATCTAATGAATACTTTCTATTCTTCTTTATGGTATCAGGCAGGGAGTTTATAGAGACAAAACAAAAATCTGTCCTCTTCAACCAATCATCTTAATGTCTCATGATATCACCAGTGCAAGCATTAACACGGCATGAAACAGAAACAGTGTGTGTCTTATGTTTGTGTTTGTGCAGTTGAATTGAGCCCTGACACAGATCCAGAGAGGATGGGATCTCTGGAGTGTGACCTAGTGACCAAAGTGTTCAAGTCACATCAAGCCTCCGACGCCTCTCCCGGACTCTAATCCACGCTGCCACTGTCCCGGGTGGCGGAGGCATGGGGGTGCAAATTACACACGACCACGACCAAGACAGGAAACTGCTAAAAATCTGTCAATCACATTTAAGATGTGTTGGCTGTCAATGGGAGGAAGAAGCTGCGGGAATTGGTTAGTTGAAAGGCAGTTTGCTTGTCTCGATTCCTCTGACCTACTTTCTCCCACTCCTCCCTGACTGTGCATGGTCTGGGAAGAGAGAGAGGGGAGGGGAAGGGAAGGGAGACCACCGGGCAGGAAGCAGCAGGCTCCACAGCATAGCAGCAGTCTACATACGCTCACCGGGATCACGCTGAATAACGTGTGATCCATGAAACCATGCTGCATTTCTCACTCACATGCGCCTTCTATATCACAACTAACCAAAACAGACCACAAAAACCGCGGCGTCACATCTCCTTTGTCTGCTCCAGCACGCAGGTCTGATTTTGACAGGTACAGAGACTTCCACACCATCAGCACCACTGATCCTGACTGCACTGAGCGCGGACCCACAGGAGGAAGGACTGAGCCTGACAGTACGAACATGTTGCTGCCCCACTCCTGTCTGTTGTATCCATTAGATAGATAGGCCAAACAACAGTTATGTCAATTCTAAAGGGCACTGACCTACATTTCAACATCTCCTTTGTTGCACAGAGGATGAATGGCACAATCCTAAATGGACACAAATGGAAGAACGCTGCAAATTGATCCAGACAATTCAGATTATACAGATAAATAGACAGAGATACACCAGATTGTGACAGATGTGTGCCATTGGTTCATGTTGTCCAGCATTCACAAGTTCTTCACTTCTGTAAACTATTGTGTCATTATTATACAACAGCCTTTATTTATTTATTTGTCCATCTATTTTTTATGATTTTGACCGTTTAATCACAGCATGGCAGTGAATGTGAGTGGAATGTGGCGGCCTCTCGTCCGTACCTGGCCTCTCTCAAAGTTTTCTTTCTCCAGTTCCAAGCTGTTGGCCCCTCCACTCCGTCGGATCACTTTGGGGATCGCGTTCGGTACTTGCTGCATGGAGCTTTTCACTCGATCCATTGTAGTCCCGGACTAAAAAAAAACCCCAAAACGTTGAACGGCGAAAGAACGTTCAGTCCATAAACACGCTAGAGTGTGAAAATGTAAAGTAGAGTCTACGGTAAGTATGGCGGGCAGGAGTCCATGCTGTGCTGGACTCAGCCCGTTCAGCGGATCACTCGGCCTGGCTATCCAACACCCAGTGACAGCAGCAGCCTGAGCGGCACCACTGTAAAGCTAGCAAGGGTCAGAATATAAACCTTCCGGTCTCTTTCAAAATAAAATGTTGGTATTGGCGGACACATAACAGATAACCTCTTAAATTCTGTCTACATTAATAAACACTGGGTTTTAATTCACATTTTACGCTCAAAAATACCAAACAATCAGAGGACATTCCGGGAAAACTGTATAAAATTATCTAGAATAAAAACAATTCATAGGAAAATTAAAGAGATCACCACTTTACGTTTTAAGGTACAAGTGTCTTTGTCAATTCAACCGGTTTTTATGGTCAGGGAAATGCAAAAGAGATGCAAACACGCATCTTTGGAGCAGATTAAAAGGTGAAGACTCATGTAATGTAATTTTTACGTTTTAAATATCTTTCCTGTCTATCTCTCTACCTATGATTAAAATGAAAAAGACGAGATGCAAAAAACAATTATAGATATATCCTAAATTATTTTCTATTCTTTTTTCTATGACTTTAATTAATTTATTAACATCTATTCAATGACTTTTCTACACGGTATGCTCAATTATTAAAGGGGTTACTAATGTGAAAAGCCCATTACATTGATCCAAATTCATTTAAAAAAAACATGAACTTTTTTTCTTGAAGAGTGGTCGAGCACCAGTTCATTCGCCTCTGTTGAATGGGTTTAAAAGAGTATACAAAAAGTGCACATAGGACGATGCAGTTCTTGTGCTTGATGTATTCCACAGCTGTGTGTGTCAGGATGTGATGTGGACTTAATTACGTACTGAGCTGTGGGAGGTAGGCCTGCTCTGCTGTATCAGCTTTGTGCACCTGCTCGAGGGTTCACACCTGGAACAAAATGCTACTATCAGGTGTCATTTCATTTGATTATATATTTACCAGTTAACCTCTTAAACTCTACACTAACCACCAGTCTTCCTCATGTTCTGTACTCCTTTACATGAGTGCACTTGTGGTCAAACGGTACACCAGAGCTTAAGCGAAGCATCCAGTAAATGGGTTATCTTTTTTGATAACAATTTCTCTAGAACTTGGGAGATGTTGTTTTTTTTCTTACATCTTATATTCAGTTATTAACGGCTTACTGATATGAAAGTGTCTATCCATTTATCCAAAATTCTCTAACTACTGTTTGCCTTAGAGTGGTCTCCAATTCATTCATAGATGGTTAAGTGATGTAAAAACATGACAGTTTGAGTGGTAAGTTGTGCTGGAAATACCTCAGGGAAGACATTTTGAAACCCATTTTAACTTGTTAAGTACAGTGACAGAGCGGACACACAGCAGCACAGTGTGGGCAGCTTCACACAGGCCCTGTCCGCTCCTCCTCATGCTTATCAGACTGTCCTTCTGCAGCCACTGACAGAACATAATGCCTGTGAATAAACCATTACTCTGTCCTCACAGGGTCCCTCCACATGATCCAGCTGTGTATAAAGGCCCATTCACCTGAGTGCAGATGAGCAGGGTTTTATTTGGATATGTTCTCTGGCTGCCCACAGCAACTGTGTCAGACTCCTCCTACTCTTTTCAGCCACTGGCTGGTGCCCCAGTCGGACCCGCCCACACCGATAGTAAGGTGTTTTGATTTGTTTGTGACTACTTTAGATGGGAGTAACATAGTGCACTAAATATTAACATGCTTTATTTTGATAGAAGCCACTATTATTAGAAATTAAACATAAATTCTAATGTGTAAAATGTGGACTTTTGGGTTGCCACATTCAATGTGGAGAAATAAGGTACAGATGATGATATAGAAAACGTTATGCATCGCAACCGTTGTTGTTATTTTACACTATTTCATACAAACAATGTTGTGTGCACTATTTATATGAAAACAACACGAAAAAAGAATTTGAGAAGTTTGTTTTCAACCAAAGCAGGATTTGCAATTCAATCATTCCAGGTATATTAATTTGCAATTCAGTACACTTTAAGGCAAACAGTACAAGGTTCTTTAAAGGGCTTTGGGTGAATGGACCCTCTTATAATGTCTCATGTCTGATGAAGATTTTTGAATTTGAATTTTAAGACATGGTGTTTTTAATTTCGCTTAAATTCAATCATTTTAGACAGATTTCCCCATAATGCATCCTAATATATTTGGCATCTTTGGAAAAAAATATGCATTTCACTACAGTTTTAACGAAACTGAGGCTCTTATGATGATGGTTCCATTGATCGTTTACCTCAGAGCTTAAAAGGTTATACAAATTGCAACAAAGGACATGCTTTTCTCTGAATACCTCAGCAGTCTGTTTTCTGTACATGGCTCAAGGCTGCCCCCAGCTGGACAAACTTGGAAACAAGAAATGAATTCCTTCCACATGGAGCCTTTGTCTTTAGGCAGGGGCTATGAACATTGAAATGAACACAAATCACATGGTAGTATTAGCAGAGAAAGGTAGAACCAAATAGCGTGCATAAAGTATGATAAACGACGAAATAAATACAATTAATCATGTGATGTTAATCGCGCATGTGCATTAGCTATCAAGCATACATACAATACATACTGTACATACACAATGAAACACTTCAGGCTTATTCAAAGAATTTTGGATGCATTTAAAGGTCATTTCCAGATTAGTAAAGCAATAATAATTGAGTATACCATACACAAGAAATATCTATTTTAATAATTTTTTTGAATTCTGACAAAGACAAATAAAATCCATCATAGAAATAACTCTTATTCCTTAAAGCTGTGGTATTTAATTTTACGTATTTATTTTATTTCCTTACAATTATCTTCATGTTTTTTATTGTATTGCATTATATTATTTTATACATGCTCTCTCACTATGCACCCTGATACTTTTGCTATCTTGGAAACTTAGAGCCTTTTACTCGATAAAAATAAATAAATAAATACATAAAAAGAGTATTTTCGTAGATGGAACCATTGGTGTTTACGTCAGAGTTGAAGAGATTAATGAATAAATGACAGCAACCACTTTACTGTTTTGTCTTTGAGTCGTTATTGTTGTTCCGTGTGGTGTACTGTATGTGTGGGTGTACTAAGGAGGAAAATCTCGCGAGAGTACCGCGGTAGGAGAACCGGGGCTTGGTCTTGAAGTTTTCAGATGCATCTGTAGATGAATCATAATAGCATCAAGATGTCCGGACGATCAGGCCGCGCTGAGACCCGAAGCAGGGCTAAAGATGACATTAAAAAGGTTCTGGCCGCCATCGAGAAAGTCCGCAAATGGTACGTAGTCTGACAGGGGGGGAATATGGAGGGAAATGTATCAGTTACGCCGTAGCTGATATCTGCTGCGTCGCTCAACAAACTTCAGTCGGAAAAGTTTGATGATTGACTGGGCTAGTGGCCAATCAGCGTCCCCGTTTGAAAGGTGAGGCGGGGCTAAGTGAGTTTTTCCGCTGAGACCTGTCAATATGGCTACAGCCTGACATGCTGTGCGCTGTAAATGACACGACTGTCCTGCAATCAGAAAATAATGATCGACTCAAGCCACCTGGGATTCCAAGTTAATATGCGGCACGGCTGTTGTATAGGAGCTGTCTGGAATGCCTTCATTTGTGCATGTAGACACGCATTGTGTAATAATGTCATTTTATAGATGTAAGCTATATAAGCAGCTAGAACGTCCACGGGCAGAACGAGTTAATGATACATATCCCATCAGAGAGCACAGCTGTAGGAAAAATGTCCTTCATTGACACCGTACACACGGAACAACGTACAGAGCTCTTAAAATCTGCATTCTACAGTACAATTCAAAGGTCTGAATTCATATTTTGATTTACTTGAATTTTTTAACTTATTGTTTTTATCCTATTTGTGCCTCTTCAGTGATTTTGTAAATGAGAATCTTCTGTGGTGAAAATTGAATAAATGAATGAATGAGTAGACTAGTGTGGACTTGAACTGAGTTCATTCCCCAATTTATTAAAGCTGATTTCATCCGCAGGGAAAAGAAATGGGTCACAGTTGGAGACACGTCCTTACGCATATTTAAGTGGGTGCCGGTAACAGAAACAAAGCAGGTGGGTTTACGTCATATAAACAAAAACACTGATGCTGTGTATCTGTGTATTTTGTCATCTGTCTAACTAAGCGTGTACTCCAATCTGAAAATCCATCCTTTACTTTCAGATATATCGTACCAAATCTACAGGTGGAGACGTCAGAGGGCTGAAAGATGTGGTCTTGGAAAACACAAACTCTTTACTGGATTTCACGGGTGGGTCTTATCCTTACGCTTGTAACCCCACCAGTGAAACCTCGTGTGCAATGTCAACACTTTATGAGGAAAAAACATAACATAGGAGATTGATCTTTCACCTGATATTCCATACATCCTGATGTTTCCGATTCAGATGAAAACAGCAATCAGAGCTTTCTGTCAGACGTTTACCAGCCTAAGATGGACAACAGCAGCAGTACCTCCAGCTCACAGCAGCTCAGCCCTCCATATGGCTCCATCCTCCGGACCGAAGACTCTCAGCCACCAATGCTGGGCCAGGAGAGCGTGGATGGTACGTGGACGTGAGAGTGTGTGTGTGTGTGGATTTGTAGAGCCTGCTTAATTTTACAGATAAATTCGGAAACACCCACTTTTATTCACAATGTTAAAAACCAGCAGGGTTGCCAACAATTACTACTCATCTCGTATCATGGATGTAGTGTATTTATATTTGAGATTTTACACCCAAATAAGACTAATTTGACTATGATGATAATGAATAAACAGGAACCACAAATGTTTAACATAGATCTATGAAATCAGTTAATTGTGGACTGTATGGTCACAAAACAAAATGCAGCATCTGTTTATGGTTTAAGAAGAGTTTATTTTACAATGACTATTTATTAATTCATATTTCCTGCATACAACATAAATATCATCCTCTTTCCATGTTACAAAATTAGAACATCACGAAAGAAAATAACTAAATAAATAAATAATATGAAAGGGAAGAGCAAAAAAACAATGCCTACACCACGGCACCACACTGGCTTTCATTATGCATGAATGTAATCAATATTATTTATATTCCGATATATCTGGAAAGCCCATTAAGCCATGTGAGGCTGATTCATAAGACGCCAATGCCTCATTGTAAATGTTTCCACACACGGTGTATGCCACCACTCTGCATTACTACAAAGGTATACCTTTACTTTGCACTAGGTCTCCCAGAGCTGAAAGCTGGGACCGTAGAAGTTTGACGATGTTAATGACATTATGTATAACTTTGTGCACGTGTGACCACACTCTGTATTTGTTAATGGCCCACCAACAAAGCAAACGTGTACCTGCATAAAGATAGCATTTCTGCCATTGTGGAACTTCTTAAAGGCCAGCTCTATGAAGTCTTCTAAAATTTATATCTGTTTTAATTTCTTTGGACATTTCACGTTAGACCATTTTCCATGTGTGAGTCTAACTCTCTAATTTGCTTCCCATTCAGTCTTAAGCTCGCATATATCTGCCTATGTTTGCTGTAATAGGATGGCATAATACTAAATTGTCTCCCAAATATCCCCAATATGTTCTATTGGTGCTGGTGGGTGGTCATTTTTATTATGGTGCCGTATTTGCTCATGTTCACATCAATGCTGAATAATTTGTTACATCGAAATGTGGTTATACTTTATATTTATTTCATGAAGAACAAGAATAATAATCATGCACGAATGCCCCCGTTGTATGCCTCCAAAGTGTGTGTTGTTGTTTTTAGATGTGTACCTTCTTAACACATGACATAGAAGAACACAATGATCTTAGGATGTTGATGCGTGTCTCCTTACGAATGCAGAGCCAATTCATTCTGGACAAGAGGGGGCAGACGAGCCTCCCACTCTAATTAAGGAGGACCTTCTATCATCAGCCACCGCCAGAAGGAGTGCCCCGGACACACAGGTTCACTCTATCAGCATGGATTTAAGAAACATTTCTTCATCTAAATAGCACTTAATGAACATCCTCTTGATTGCATGAATGAAAGTTTAGGTTATTTAAAACGGAATCTGTTTCAAATCGTAAAATACTTATGTATATTTTTGAATTTTACTCGACAGGAAGAACTGGATGAAAGTGGAGCACCTCCTTTAAAGAAGATTTGCACAGGAGAACATGCTGTTCTGAGATAGTTATTTATGATCAGCTTTTTGTCAAAATGCATACAATGCCTGTCCTGGATAGTTGTCGGTTTAAAAAGCTTAAATTACACACGAGGCTTTGTTTGTGTATTTACAAATTACACATAAATTACAAAATAGTAATTAATTTCAATTCTTTGTCGGTAATTTTTTTCGTCATGTTATTAGGTCATTAAGGGGCACAGAAACCCTAAAAAAAAAGCTCTGCTTAGTTTTTTCTTAATGCTAAGAGGCCATACACAACCATTGAAAACTTATACAGGTGATTCACGTCTTTGGGCTGATTAGTCCTCTTCTCAGGATTGTGTGGGTGTGTACAGACTAAACATGACTGACCTGTCCCAAACTGTCCTCATGGGTGGATGGCACATGTTAGAGACTACTTATAGCTTTATGATTCTTTTGTGATATGAGGAAGCTCCCTCTTCCACCCACCCATGTGAGTGTCCTGGGCCTTTTAACAAATATGACGGCTCACACTGATATAAAACGTGAGCAAAGGAAGCTAAAATGATAATAATAATCTTTTATTTGTACAGCACCATTCACACATTGAATGCAGCTGAAAGTTTTCAGTTAAAAAAAGAGAATGCAAGAGAAATTCTACGTTAATTACGGTTAAAAGCTAACTGAAGCCGATTTTTAGGTCATAAGTCGTTTCTTAAATATGTTCCTTGGGCTCGCCTACCTTATCTTTTTGGGAAGGTTGTGCGAGAGTTAAGGAGCATTGTTGTAAAAAAAAAAAAAAAAAGAAAAAGGAAAAAAAAAAGCTGCATCCCCAATTTTCTTTTGATTAACAGAGCAACATTGGAGGATTTGGCAGGAGGCACATAAAGTACAAGAGAGTCAGCAATGTAAGCTAGACGATATCAAGTCTTGTATATCAGTGAAAGCACTTCTATCTGATGGAAGAAGGCTGTTTTGGTCACTTTTTAAAAGTGTGAAGTAACATTAATTCACAGTCTTAAGCTAACACCTAGACTTGTTACTTGTATTTTAATCTGGTGAACCGGTGATCTAATGTTTTTGGCTACTGCATCTCATTTGGCCCTCAGAGAGTCGGGTCTTCATTTAGCTTTACAAAATTTCTATTCATCCACGTATTAATTGCAGATACACAGACTGAATGTGA